>OVAY01001117.1:0-35304 GCA_900406395.1 Kernera saxatilis
GAAGCTGGTGAAAGATTTTCTTCAGGCAAAATATCTTTCACAAAATCTGCTGTCGCATCCACACAATCATCGCTCAAATTGAAATCTGTCTTTATGGTCATCAACCTAGTTGCAGCTGATAAAGGTGAATGACCCTCTCTACAAGCTTCGTATCAAAAAATCTTCTAGCTTCCAAATTTGGTTCCTCTACTCTATGTCCACCATTCTAACAATACCTATATTCTCTGGTTCCGTTGTTGGTTCTTCTAATCTATCCGCAGTATATGGTTCACTAGTACTAGCATAATTCACCAGAGAATCATCTTCCCCATGTGCTTACCAAATCTTGTAGCCCGGCATAAACCCCCTATTATACAAGTGTTTCCGTACTGCTATCACTGATCCTGATCTACGATTACGACATTGAGGACAAGGACAAAATATTTTACCACTTTGCAAAGTTCTTTCCTGATTCCCCGCAAATTCCATGAATTGCTTAAGACCCGCTGCAAACTCTTCCGTAAGTCGTCATGTCGTTGGATCATGATTTTCTTGGTCCATCCATGATCGAAAATAAGTAGTAACATTTGATGTAGACATTTTGTTTAAGTTGGTTGTAGTGAATGAGAAGTAGTGGTATTTATAAGATGTGGATTCAGCCAGTTTCCTACGGATTTTCGACGGCATTCCTACGGATTTCAAACGGCTATAAATGGCTATAATAACGGCTATAATAACGGTTATAATTCCGTCGGAATTTCGTCGGTTCTACTTTTCGTCGAAAAACCGTCGGAATTTATTGCCGTCGGAAGTCCGTCGAAAATTTCTGACGGATTTCCGACGGTTACCATTTCGTCGGTAAGTTTTGACCCGGTTCAGCTTGAGTTCGAGAAATGTGATCGGTCCATGGCCCGATCGCCATGACCGATCACATGGGCTTATTATGTTCTCTCTTTTTCTGCCATCGGTTCGTCTGATCGGACTGTAGGCCGATCTCTTTTACTTCCCCTGAAGAGTACTTCTCTCTGTCATCGGTTTAACCCATCGTCCTGTGGGCCGATCACCATTTCCTCAGAGCTCATCTCCTCCAAATCCTCTCCTTGTCCCTTCGCTCCATTGCTCCTCCACTCAAATGAATTTCCATGCCACTCCAAATACCAAGGTACCTAGAAAAGAAGAAAAAGAAAGACCCAAATGCATGAAATCATAATTGGGACCTAAAATGCTCCTAAGACACTAAATGGGACTAGAATGGGTGAATATGTACATGAAATGACTGAAAGAGAATGCAATGAACAAGAAAACATGCATAATCTTCATGCAAAATGAGAGAATATCAACTCCCCCGGACTTGCCTTTTGCTTGTCCTCAAGCGAACAAGAAGACTAGAAAGAGCAAACCGAGAGAGAGGTTTGAAAGCGGGAGCTCAAATCCACAAGAATCAACACAAAAGCCTTTGTCATAATGCCCTCGAAGCAGGTAACTGATCACGAACATCCTTTTACTTCTAAATTTCTAGTCATGCTCATCGCAGCTCGAATCTTTTACTCTAGCGCCTAGGACTTAGAATCAGCAAGTGTTCCTATCAACCAACTTCTTTAACGTTCATTAAGCTTTTCAAGTGCAGTATCACTAATGGGCAAAGAATTAGAACCAATCGGCTAGGTGATAAAAGGTCAGAAAACTTGGAAACAAGGCGGCTCACACTTCTGGTGACTACTCTCAAACAATGGGATGTGAAACATTACACAAAAGCAAGGGAGAGAAAAACAACTTGTGCATACAAGAACTATTCTCCATTTCTACCCAACCCTAGCATTGTGAATCCTATTTACTACCCTTTTCTTTTCACATTTAACCCCAAATGCTTCTTTGAGCATCTCTTTATTCCACCTTCGAAACCAAATCTCTTTTTACTTTTCTTTTTCAACTACTCCAGGGATTCTTTGTTCATTTTTCTTCTCTCTAGCTCTAATTTTTTTTCTGTTTTTCCTCTCTTTTCTCTATTTTCTTAGAGCTAGGATCGTTTCTTTTTGTTTATGAAGTCCCTAGAGAGCCTTTTCTCTACCTTATTCTTCACCAACCAAGGTTTTCTTTTTATGCTTTTCAAGTCACCCAAACTTCACCAAGAGATCCCTCTTTCATTCAATCTCTAAATCGAATCTCGAATCATTTAAGTCCTTTCTACCCACCCTACCTAAGTGCTTAGCCAAAAAGTTACCGGCTAGCTAAATGGAGAATCTCTCTTGTCGTTCCTCTACTCACAGGATTTTGTCATGATCACATCAAAACAATCAAGAGACCTCACTCAACAATCAGTGGGGGTAGAACAAAACGGGTAAGGTTAACAGGTGGGGAACCAATCTTAAGGTGAGAATGGCCATTTAGTTAACAAAGGGTGGTTAAAATCGGAAAAGATAACCCAAATGTATTTGCAAAAACCATGGTTCAATATTTCAAGCCCCTAAGTGAGAAGTTAAGTCAATGTTAAGTCCGAACTAAACTAGAGTTGATGTCAAATCACAGCGAACATCAAGCAACGCCTAAGCATTCAAGCTGAGAGATCCAAGCATGGTTCAACCTTATTTTCATGGTTACTCAAATGAGTCTAGTTAACTCCTAGCAAAGGCATTGAAAACAAATACTTTTGGTTGAGACTCTACAAGGAAAGGTCATCATTGCTCCCTATGCACATGCAATTGCAACCCTATAATGTTCTAGACTCAATCTTAAAACAAAAATGGTAATGTAAACTACATGATTGTTTTTGTGTGTTTTCAAAAATTTTCAATTTTATGGGTTTTTCTAATGCATAGGTGTAAGTGCAATGCATGACTCAAGAAAGTGAAAACAAAACAACTCAAGATAAGATTAGCAACGGCTCCCTTCCCAGGACTTAAATCTCACCGTCTCGGTAAGAAAGAAGAACTAAGGAGAGAGCAAATACTAATCTATAAAAAGACACAAAGAAAAACTATAAACTAAGTGATATATACAATGGAAAGAAAGTGGTACCTTGGAGTTTAACGGCGGCGGGTTCTCTTTGGTGCTGCTGAGGTTGAGTTTGCAGCGTGAGTGCAGTGGCGTGCGGGATCTTCGTGGAACATGGTGGGCTGAGCGGGGACGGTGTCCATGGAGTGCCTTGGTGGAGTATGTTCTGCCTCTTCCTCTTCTCCACTGGAGATCGCATACCTCGTGAGGTGCTCCCTTCTTGCAAGGAAGTTCTTGAACTTGACCACCAGCTTTTTGAGGCCCTTGACCTCTTTCTCCTGCTTCTTCCACCGTGTCTCCCAATAGACACCTTCCTCTGAGGTGGGAGGGGCTCTTTGCACTTGGTCCTTTTCCACTTCCTCCTCAATTTGAGCTGTCCTCAACGGCTCTAATGAACCACCTTGTGTCTTTATGCATGGCTTAGTGAAGCCTTTTGGCTTGTACTGCATTGCGTAGGGAAAGATGAACTCCAAGTTCTTGTGGTTGGTGGGGGTGGTGAGCTCTTCATTCAGGATATTGCAGCCAATCCACTTTCTTTGTGGCGTGAGGTAGATGTATCTAACTTCATTGAAGTAGTTAAAGCCCTGGAGGAAGTGGTGCTCTATTAG
This sequence comes from Kernera saxatilis, assembly GCA_900406395.1. NCBI lineage: Eukaryota > Viridiplantae > Streptophyta > Magnoliopsida > Brassicales > Brassicaceae > Kernera > Kernera saxatilis. Next base: position 3,579 of record OVAY01001117.1, read on the forward strand.
GTACTCCATGTCCATGAAGAGTTGCCCTTCGAGTGCGGTGTACCCTGAGAGGTCAATTCCCATATGGAGGAAGAGAGGAGTGAGGAAGCCGCCTATTGTGATGATAGGGTCCATTACACCCTTTGCCCATTCTCAGAGTTTGGCGATGTGGGTGAGGAAGACGCATGCGTGATTGACGAGCTCCTTTGATTCCTCTTTTATGTACTCAGCTTCGTAGTCCTGCCAGTAGGTCTTGACCCCCATGCACAGGAGCTTCAGCGCGATCGGGCACGAGGAGCTATCGTCTTTTCTCGCAAAGAGCGTGTTGGACAACAGCATCATAGTGTAGCGGATGGTGGGGTTGCGAATCTTGCAATGCTTCATCCCTTTCTCATCCCAATAGCTGCAAGCAATGTACTCCCACATGTAATGCTTGGATGGCATACCTCCATAGGTCGTCTTGTCAACGTTTGGGAACCCATAGGCGCTGCAAACTGGAGTACTCCCTCACTTGCCTTGGACACTCTCGGGTTCAGATACTCCTCAGTGGTTGTGCAGAGGAATTGAAACGTGGCCTCACTGTACGTGGGGTGAGCCATCTGATAGATCCTTCCGACCCCCCATGTTACCAAGCAAGTAGGCGATTTAATTTGGAATCCTCATCGCCCTCATCATATTCGGGCAGGTCCATCGAGTTTTCTCGATTACCGCACTGTGTCTGAGCTGTTGGTAGAGGCTAAATTCCTCTTGGCTCCATGGCGAGTATGGTTCAATGTTATTTGTTGACGATGAGCCATTTGTGTGATTTTGGTACCTGGATTGAACAAAAGCAAACCCTTTTGTCAAATGATGTGCAAATCAGAACGAGGATTTAAAAGTGTACCAAAAACGTGATTGAGAATCATACAAACGAACACACATTCACAAGTTAAGAGGGAGAGAGCCAGCAACACTAAAATCATTCACAATCTCAACTTCTCATTCCAAAATCATTCACAATCTCAACTTCTCATTCCAAAATCATTAAACCTCATAACAAAACTATTCACCAGGTCAGAGGTAACAGAAAGATCTCACAACAATCAAAATCTTTCCTCAAATTTCCGAATTTAGGCCACATGCAAAAGCTATGAATTCAAAGTGAAACAAGTCCAAAAATCTTCAATGAAATGACCTAGTGGCATACAAAATCAACAACCCTAGTGGTAGAACCCTTAATCTAACCACGAGCAACGAATTTCAACCCTAAAAGAGAATACGAGTTTCAACGAATTTCAACGAATTTCAATGATTTCCAAATCTCCTCAAGAACTCGAAAATCCTTAAAAGAGAAAGATAATACGAGTTCATACCTTGGTTGTGAGAGAGAGAGAGAGTCGAGATCGAGAGTGGAAGGGGTCGAAAACGAGTAAGAATCCGAAAACAAGTGGGGTTTCACTTTGAGAGCTCAAAATCGTGTGAGAGAGAAGAGAGAGTTGTGTGTTGCGTGTTTGAAACAGTGAGTGGGGGGAGAGGGGGAAGAAAGACTTTAAAAGCCGTGCCCTTAGGTCAAAATCGTGGGTCAACGAGCAGTTAGGCAAAAATTCCCCGGTTAAAATCGGTTTGCGTCTCAAAATCCGGTTAGAAAACTTACTTGGGGAGCCCGATCGGTCGGATCAATTGGGCTGAGGGCCGATGACTTGAGAAAGAGCAGGGAGTTTGAGCTTCGGGAATCGGTCTTCACGATCGGTTTGTGGCCCGATCGGTTTTCTTTTTCCCGAGGTTATGAGCTGATACGATCGGCTTGGGTGATCGGTCCAGCAACCGATCACAAGAACATACCCTGTTTCTGTGATTTTCAGCCGATCGGTCAGCCTGATCGGTCGAGCAACCGATCACAATTTGTCTTCAGCCTTGCCTGCCATCTAGCTCACAAGCTCCCCCATTTCCTTTGGGCTCCATAAGACATGAAACGTCCACTCACAAAAGCAGAAAACACAAACTCAAACTAAAGAAAATTAAAGCGAATTATGTACAAGGATACCATGGGATTGCCTCCCAAGTGCGCTTGTTTTACGTCTCTAACTTGATATTGTTGAGGAGATCAGGCGATTGAGAGAGATGGAGGAGAGATCACGGTGACTCCCTCCAACGTCGTAGCTTCCAACAGAGATTGCTTGAATCCTTTGTCCACTCCTTTCAGCTCTTGGTCCTCTTGGCATATCTCTACTCCACCTTCTTGAACCGGTTCTTGTTCACTCAAGAAATGGACATGCCTTTGCTTGGATTGAATAAACTTGTCCAACTTGTCATGCAGCTCTTTGAACTTGGCATCATCTACTTTGGGATCTTTTAAGGTGCGGTCATAGTCTCCACCATAGCACTGATCACTCTGAGCAAGGTTCTCTATCAGCTGTTCTCCCTACTCCACAGTTAGGCTTGCAAAGCACCGATTGTTCTGCACCATGTTGATAAGGCTTGACTTGATTTCCCAATTGTTGTTGGGGAACGGAGGAGCATGGATCCCAGTCCTGGTTCCATTGGTGATCGGTTCATCAACATCTCTGATCCTTCTTTCAACTCTTGGAGCGTGCACTGGCACTCGGGGTTGTGCTCCAACCCCATGAGCTTCCCCAGCAGGTGGTGGTTTGTTGTGTTGTTCAGCTTCCATATCCGATCTCTGGACGTGAGCTTGCCTTTCTCTTTCTCGTCTTACTCGTGCGTTTTCTCTTGCTAACCGTTTGATGTCGTCTACGGGCGGGAGCAAGTTGTTGTTTCCTCTGCTTCTTGTATTCATACACCTGTAAGACAGCAAGAAAAACTCAAAACGATATTAGTACTCAAAGTAAAAGAACTCAGTCTAAGATAGATCCTAAATCTCTAATGGCTATTGCTTAAACCGTCCATGGCAACGGCGCCAAAAACTTGATGCTGTATAAGTTATAAAATCCCAAAAACTAAACCCCAAGTGCAAGGCAAAAGAGGTTGTAGCAAATCGGGGTCGATCCACAGGGAGGCTTAAGCGATCACACACTAAGAATACAAAGAACTATCTAAGCTGAGCCAAACAAATGATCAAGGGATTCATATCAATGCAAGTTCGCACTAGAAACAACCTAAATGATCAAATGACAGTAACTAAAGCAGTTAAGAAAGACAAGACTTGATTAACTAAGATTTCATATATTAAAAGGCATGGACCATGGCTTAGACACTTGGCTAGGGAGATTTAGCTACCAACTAATGATGTAAGAGCTCTCTATTAAGAGCCAATCAATGACAAGAGACTTAATCCTAGACTAACTCATTTTCATGATGCTAATCCATTTGTTCACCTCAAGATTTAAACTATTCTTCCAAATGCAATCAAAAGACAAACAATCATAAAGCACAAATCAAATCTCAATGTCAATCAAACACCTTTATCTATCTCCATAGGCAAAGAGTGAATGACATGTTTAAGGTTCACCTAGACATTTCATCAAACACCTTCCGGGCGTGAAATATGTGAAATCAAGTTAGCTAAGCTCAAATTTGCACTAAGAACAACCCTGAACATGTGAAATCAAGAAGACTAAAGCTCAAGCATCACTATTTAGCCACTATCTCTCCTAACCTTCCTAAGCTATAGTCCACTAAGAAGACTACTCACTCATAATGAGTAGAAAAGCAAAAGCAAAGATTAAATGAAAGCAAGACATAATTAAAGAAGAGATTAAAGAAAGATTACTTGAATAGAAACTTAAAACATTCAACAAGCATCAAGAACAAACTCAAAGGTTGAGTATTTGTTTTAAAGAAAGAAACTTACCAAATGTGGCTTAAATAATAAAAACTTTCTCCAAAAAACTTCGGTCTAAAAATGCATAAGATTGTATTTATAGAGTTTGGGAACAGTACCCGGGTCAACCCGGAACAAACCGGGTTTTGACCCAGTTTAGCTTGAGTTCGAGAAATGTGATCGGTCCATGGCCCGATTGCCATGAACGATCACAGGGGCTTATTATGCTCTCTCTGTTTCTGCCATCGGTTTGTATGATCGGTCTGTAGGCCGATCTCTTTTACTTCCCCTGAAGAGTACTTCTCTCTGTCATCGGTTGAACTCATTTCCTCAGAGCTCATCTCCTCCAAATCCTCTCCTTGTCCCTTCGCTCCATTGCTTCTCTACTCAAATGAATTTCCATGCCACTCCAAATCCTAAGGTACCTAGAAAAGAAGAAAATGAAAGACCCAAATGCATGGAATCCTAATTGGGACTTAAAATGCTCCTAAGACTCTAAATGGGACTAGAATGGGTGAATATGTACATGAAATAACTGAAAGAGGATGCAATGAACAAGAAAACATGCCTAATCTTCATGCAAAATGAAAGAATATCAGTCTCCTTCTCGTCCTTTTCTTCTTAATAATGTCTTTGTCTGTCCTTCTATCATAAAGAACCTGGTTTTCTTGTTAAGGATCTTCGAACCAAGATGCCTCTGCTCCGATGTGATAGCTCAAGGCCTCTCTATGCGGTGACTCCATTCATCAAACTTTCTTCACCGTAAGCTCTGATCACGTCCTCATCTAATAGCACTCTATGGCATCGTCGATTGGGTCATCCAGGGAGCTCCGTTCTTCAATCTCTCGCTTCTTCTAGGGTTTTAGTTTTCAATAAAAATGACATGACGACATTGTGTCATGCGTGTCAAATTGGCAAAAGTGTTCACCTTTCTTTTTCTTCTTCAACTTCTATTATTTCTAAACCTTTTGAAATTGTTCACTCGGATATTTGGACATCTTCGATACCGAGTTTTGGAGGAATAAATTTTCATGTCATCTTTCTTGAACAATTTTCTAACTATGTTTGGGTTTATCCTCTCAGGCGCAAAAGTGAAACTTTTAGCAAATACATTCACTTCTCTGCTCTTCTTCGAACTCAGTTTGGGTGTCCCATTCAATATTTCCAATGTGACAATGGCGGTGAATTCAACAACCGACAATTTCTCTCTTATCTTGATTCCGAAGGCATAAAGATCCGGTTTTAATGTTCATATACCTCTCAACAAAATAGACGTGCAGAAAGAATGCTTCGTACTATCAACAATTTGGTGCGGGCTATTCTATTCAAAGCTCATATGAAACCGAAGTTTTGGGTTGAAGCTCTTCACACTGCCATTCACATTCTCAACATTCTTCCATCATCTTCCATTTCAAATGACATTCCTTTCACCAAACTTTTCAACAAACCAGCTTCTTACACTCATCTACGTGTCTTCGGCTGCTTATGCTATCCCAATCTTCTACCTCAATCTCAACATAAGCTAACTCCTAGATCAGCGGCATGTGTTTTCCTCGGTTATCCCACTGACCACAGTGGATATCGTTGCTTTGATCTAACATCTCGGAAAAACATCTTCTCCAGACATGTTTATACTGATGAGAACACTTTTCCCTTTCAAAATCATACGGGTATTTTCTCATCTTCTTCTCTTTCTCCCAATTTTATTCCCTCTATTTTGCCTCCCCCTATTCCTCGATCCCTTCCAATTCCAGCTGATGAGGCCCCTCCTCCGCCTCCTCCATCGTTGCCCAAACATCCAATGGTAACTCAGAGTCCAAATGGCATAGTGAAACCACGCCAACAACTCTGCCTCCATACAACAGTTGTGTCTCCACTTCTCTCGACACATGTACAAGCAGCTAAGGATCCTAACTAGAATACTTCCATGGTAGAGGAACATAGCGCTCTTATTAAAGCTAGAACATGGGACTTGGTTCCGCGACCGGTGTCTACTTATATTGTTCGTTCTTTGTGGCTTTTCAGGCATAAGTTTAACGTATATGGGAAGCTTGCACGCTACAAAGCACGCCTTGTTGCTAACGGGAAATCTCAACAACTTGGTGTGGATTGTGATGAGAGTTTCAGCCCCGTTGTTAACCCTGCAACAATTCGGACCGTACTTCATGTTGCTGTTGCAAAAGATTGGCCTCCTCATCAACTCGATGTCAAGGACACTTTCCTCAATGGCGATCTTGAAGAAACCGTATACATGCACCAACCACCGGGATTCGTTGACAAGACAAAACCGGACCATATGTGCCTTCTCAAGCGTTCTCTTTATTGCTTTAAACAGGCTCCGCAGGCTTGGTACAATCGATTTGCTGGTTTTGCCAAAAAGATTAGATTCTCTCAAAGTGTTAGCGACCCCTCCTTGTTTGTCTACTGCAACGACAACAAGTTGGCTTACATGTTGCTGTACGTCGACGACATTGTCCTCACTGCCTCTACTCCATCTCTTCTTCAATCGGTAATCACTTACCTCAATAAAGAGTTTGAGATGACAGATTTAGGCGCTCTCCACTACTTTTTTGGCATTTTTGTTAACATGAACAATGTCGGCTTACTTCTTCAATAACAGAATTACGTGGCAGACATTCTCCATCGTGCAAACATGACTAATTGTAATCCGTGCAGCACACCGGTCGACACAAAGTCAAAGCTAACTCTCGATGGCTCACTGGTCTCCGATCCGACGTTTTATCATAGTCTCGGCGGTGCCCTTCAATATCTCACCTTCACTAGGCATGATATTGCGTATGCAGTTCAACAAATATGTATCTTTATGCATGACCCTCGTGAACTACATTTCACTGCTCTCAAGCGTATCCTTCAGTATGTTAAGGGAACTATAACTCATGGAATGAAAATTACTCGTTCTTCCATCACACAACTCACGGCCTACTCCGATGCTGATTAGGCGGTATGCCCATCAACCCGTCGCTCCACATCTGGGTATGGCATTTTCCTTGGTGACAATCTCATCTCTTGGTCATCAAAATGCCAAGTCACTGTTTCTCGCTCAAGTGCGGAAGCTGAATATAGAGGTGTTGCCAATGCCGTGGCTGAAGCTACCTGGTTACGTAATCTATTGTACGAGCTCAAGTGCCCACTTGACAAAGCCACTATCGTGTTTTGTGACAATATCAGTGCCGTCTACTTATCTCCCAATCAAGACTTATCTTCCAATCCAGTCAAGCATCAACGCACAAAGCATGTGGAACTTGATATTCACTTTGTTCGGGAACGTGTTGTTCTTGGTCAAGTGCGTGAGCTTCACGTTCCTTATGCCCTCCAGTATGCGGATATATTCACTAAAGGGTTACCAACTCAGCTCTTCACTGATTTTCGGTCTAGTCTCAACGTCCGTCAACCTCTCGATTCGACTAAGGGGGTGCGTTAGAGTAGATATATATAAATATCTTCTTATGATATTCTGTTAGTATATTACTTGTGAATATTCTCTTATACTATCCTGAGAGATCTCCTTTGTAACCTATATATATATTCGTTCATTAATAACACGAGAGGGCATCAAGCTCTATTCCAACTTACACTCAGATGCTTATTGTCATATTCATATAGACAAGGTTTTGTTTGTTTGTTATTTCGAGTTTATATGTGCGTGTGTCTATAGTCTTGTTTGGGCATGGTAGCGAGCGATCACTTTCGACCACAAGAAAAAGATACGAAGGTGAGAGATAAAGCAGTCGTTACGACCGTTGAAAGGAGTTATCGTGGTCGCTAGAAACTAGCTATTTTAAATTTTGTCTTCTTATAAAACTGAAGGAAGTCATTGCTCAAATCAGTCGCCGACGAGGCGACCACCATGCCCTGTACAGGGACTATATATAATTACACGTTAAGTTATTGTGTTTATCTAAAAAACATGTACAAATACAATATTTTTCTTTTCTCAAATAATATTTACAAATTATGAATGCAAAAAAGGTTGTTAAGAAAAATAAATACATTTAGTTGTTATATCGAACAAGAAAATTCTTACAAAATTCCCTCTATGGTGGAATTCTCATCCAGAGATCTAGTGGAAACATAATAATAGTAACTGCAAATATATGCATTTAATATAACCTTGTATAGGAGCTGTTAGCTCTGATACAAGATGATATAGGCACGGAATCCACCAATGCTTATTGATCACGATATTTCAAGAGTTCACAAGCTTTGATGAGGAAGTGGGTGATGATAGAGATGGAAATGGAGTATGTGACTGATTACACAATCACACACGAACAAAAAGGCTTGATTACACAAGCAATCTGATCCGTAAGTCAATAGAAAACCAGTGATTCAACACTTATACTCTAAAGACACGAACACAAGAGAAGTAAGAATCCACCTATAAACTCTAATGAACAAGAAAAAATTCAAAGAGAAGGCTTTGAAAGAAAAACTATATGTTTCTATTAATTTACGAAATTCAAGGGTGCTTTACAAGGAGGACGAGCTTGAGCTTATATAGACTCAGCTACACCGTTCTAATGCTCTTAACACACTTACCTAATACTTTGTGTGTTTTATATCTCTGCGTCAGAATTTTGAAGTTAAACGCAATAAAAACTGTGGCTTTTCTTATTTTTGATTCTTGTCTACAGAGTGTAAAATAGTAGTATACTTATGGACCAAGTTGGGTCCATGACATGCGGGTTTTTAATAATATTTTTATTTATATATAATTAAAAAATAAGTAAATATCATTTATAATATATTTATATAATTGATTAAGACATGAATAATATGCGGATTTTACTTATATTTATTTCCTTCTTTATTTTATTAGATTTTATTTATTTATTTTACAATTATATTGATACTACACTATTTTATTTATTTCTTTCTCCAATTATGTTAATACTATACGTTTTTTCTATTTTACATTTTTTAAATTTTACTATTTTATTGTATTGACACATGTCACAATCTAAATTAACTGTAACACGTATCGCGATCTGGTTATTTAAAAATTTGCATACATATCACGTTCACGTCGTACGCGNGGTTATTTAAAAATTTGCATACATATCACGTTCACGTCGTACGCGTTCAACTTTATATAATAAGATATTGAAATTGAGAGAGATTTTCATATTTGTGTCGAATAATAGCGACAAATTCATTAGTGCTACTAAAATTTGTAGTTGACAAATTTTCAGACCCTCGACAACCAAAAAACTTGTCAATTGAAATCTCTTTTTTTCAAGCTAGAGTTCTTTGAAAAAAAAAAACTAGAGTTGTTTTTTATGAAGAATCCTTTTATTGCATTTTATATATTTTTCAAGTACTTTTTTTTTGTTATTTTTGGAATGGAATTAGAAAAAAAAATTGCCGTTATTCCTTTGCTAAAATTTTCAATGGAAACAGTCCAAAATTTTAAGCTCTTCGCAAAATTTAGCAATAAATTTTCGCGACAAAATAGTTTTCAAATCACTAACCGAATGAATTTCAATCGCATTTTTGTTTGCAACTTGCACAAGAATCTGTTAGCGAACAAAATTGATTAGTCATATTTTTTCCAATTAGCAACAATAAAAAATTTGTGTTTTTTTTATTTCTTATAAGTTGCTCATTGGTAGTGACATTCAAAAGATAAATATCCTACAACTTGAAAAAAAACATCATGATATAAATCCCATGTTCAAGGTGTTTTAAATTAATTATAAATATATATGAATTTCTATACATCAAATCTCACTGCAAAGCCTAGTTGATATTTGTTATTTGATCATTGTGAATTTGAGCATGTACTAGTGCCAGGCCCAGCTCTGTGCATGTGCCATAGGTGCATTTGTACAGGATACAAATCATTTTTATTTTTTTTAATAAAGAAATAGGACTCGAAATTTTTTTGTTTTATATAACATGTTAAAATAGGGCACAATTTTTTTTTCCAGCTCTGAGTCTTGCAAATTGTTGAGCCGGGTGGGCACCTAAAACAATGTACTTGTGGTTATTGTTAGTATCTGAATTATCAAGTACTTGAATATATTAACGTTGAGAAATGATTATTGGGAAAATCTCAGAAAAACCTTGAAACCACTTTTAAGTTTAAACCTCCAAAGTTTTGACTTTGTTTTTCTTTCCATTATCTTATTTTTTTTTTTGTCTTATCTTATTTGAGTCTCTTCTTTTATTTTTGTGTCTGAGTTTTGTCATTAATAATTTAAAGCATAACACAGACCCTTACTTTGTTCGGACATATGAGTAGAACTGTAGAAGTGAGAAAGAGTATAGGCTAGCGTCCGAGATCAGGGTATTCTATAGGTTTTTCTGAGTTTATAATCATGTTTATTTCATTTTTAACTATCAATTATATTGTCAAGTTGTAACACCCCAACCCACCTCATTTCGAGTAGGCCGGTTTGTTAATCATCATTTCCACCAAACCGTAATAAATACTCAAAAATATTTATAAAGTCTGAAATATCTTCTTACTAAATAAAATGGGAACTTAAATGTCACTTAATATATTCAGCGTAAGTACTTAAAACGAATTAACTAGTTTTGGAAATGCTTAAACCGTAGTTCCCGAAAATAGCACCCAACACCATTGACTTGAGTTTTACTCAACCGCCTCACCTGGAAAAGGGAAAAGGAGACGTGAGCAACTAAGTTACTCAGTGCGAATGGTCGCGCCTGCCTACGCGATTGATTGCACCAACCAAACATAAAAGCACACAAACGAACTAAACTTTTGGATAAGATAATCATCATACAATGACTGCACGGAGCACAACCAACTTCTATCTCACTATATATATACACATACCTCCACATGAGACACACAAAATAGTCACCTACACTATATTATATGATGCACATTCGACAGAATAGCTCCATGTATACAGCAGGGGCGGACATGCCCTCAGGCCGGTTTTTGGGCCACATTTCACCACAGTCCATCGCGGGTCCAGACAAGAAATATGACTTCGCCATGCACTCCCAGCTTAGTCCACAGAACCTAACATAAAGTTACTAGTCCACATAACCTAGCAATCATCTATCAATCATCATGCTTCACACTCAACAACATTATCATCACAGAGCATCGTACACTCATTACACCATGTTAGCATGACCCTAGATCTAGCACTTCTATGTATACCTATGCTTAATGGTACGATGAATCCACATATATCATTCCTCACCTAAGCCTGACTGAAGACGATTGAACGAAATGAAAGAGAACAGTTGCGGAAGACGGAAGATCTGCGCTTAAACAAGAACATAAGGTTACTTGCTAAACAAGCAAAGAGAACTCAAACTTTCCATAAATGGCTCCGTCCATTGATGGAAACTTTCTAAAAATGGAAGAAATTCGGAAAATGAAACTTTCTAAAAATAGCATTTTTTCGAAAATAGAAACTTTCCATTTATGGAAAATTTCTAAATCGGGAAACTTCTACAATAGAAAAATCCAGATTAGGAAAGAGAATAATAGAAAAAATCTATATTAGGAAAGAGAATCATAGTTTAGATCTACTTACCTTAAGCAATTAAATACAGGAGGCGGCTAAAGTTTTGGGATCTCGCTGGCGGAGGAGCAAATCGAAGACGACGGAGGAGCAAATCGAAGACGGCGGTGGAAGAGGTGACCGATGGTGAAGTCTCGACGGAAGAGAAAGAGAGAGAACAGCGGTGCTTGGTTTTGGCAGAGCTTCGCTGGAGAATTTATGATACCTCTATAGATGAAATATGAGGGGTATTTATAGGGAAAAATGCAAGAATAGGGGTACTAGATTTTAGATTTAAAATGGGTTGGACTTTTTTCAAATGGGCCAGGTTGGATATGTGACACAAGTGTCAACTAACTTTTTTATTTTTTTATTTTTTTTGGACATTCAACTTCCTTTTTTTCAACTAACTTATTTTTCTTTTTGCCTTCTATATTTTCACTCCAAACTTTCAAGAACTGTTACAGAATAACCCAAAGTTTTAAAAACTCGGGCAAGAAAACAAACAACAAAAACCTGAGGCTCTGCAATAGGATAGAAGGTCTAAACTAACAAAAATGACCTTCATCACACCAAGCACATCAAAGCCAAGAAGACGACTAAAGAATGTCTAAAGATTAAACAGAGGGAAAGAGCCTCTCAAAGCGGAAGAGATCCGCAAGGCAACGGGGTGAGATAACGCCACATAGGATTGTCCACGATCATCACGAAGAACACTCCTGGCCATGAGATGAGCCCCTCTGTTTGATATGGAGGTTTCACAATATACTCTCCAATCCAAAAAATTTTCCAAAGCGTGCTTGAGCAATTCCACATGGTAGAGGAAGTTAGGCCAGGCTTGAGGGCAGTTTAGAGCTCCTACTAAGTAGGGAGCTTTCAAAGCAAAAATGACATGGTTAAGTTGGTGGCTCTTCATGCTTTCAATGGCCCAGATAAAAGCCATTACCTTTGTTTCTAAGCACTCTCCATTTTTGCAGAGGCTCTTCTACTATGGAAGATGACCACTCCACTCTCATTTCTCAGAACCCACGAGCATCCTCTAAGTTTTTTATGCTTATCCCAAGCAGCTCCAATGTTGCATTTAAGCCACGAGGATGGTGGAGGCTGCCATGATTTTGGTTGCGGGGGACTGTTAACCGGTGATTGGCTCTTATTTTCGTCATCAACGATTTGAGTTCAGACCCACAGTTCAGTTTCCTCAATGATCTTCTCTAACGTTTCCTTGGGTGGGAACCGCTTTCCTTCGAAGGTGAAGATGTTTATGTTCTTCCAGAGATACCAAAGTAGCCATGGGAATCGTCTTCTGATATGGATTGGGCACTCACTTTTTTTCGCCATGACGAGCAAAAATTGAATATTTGCAAAAACAGAGGACTGATCGAAACCATTCTCTAGCTTGGGATCTGAGAGAGCGCCCACAACTGACGGGCTACAAGGCAGGAGAACAGAACGTGATTTATTGATTCCCCTTCGTAACCATAGTATTGGCATCTGCTATCCGGTTTCAACCCTCTTGAGGCTAGTCTAGTCACCACAGGCAAAGCACCACTTATGGTTTCCAGATGACGACTTTGATTTTTGGTACTGTCTGGATAGCCCATACCTGTTCTTTAAGACCATTAAGAGATGGTTGAGCGAGAGCTTCCGAGACAACCTCCGATTCTGAATTTTGTGAAGCTAACCAATAGCCTGACTTGACTGAGTAATCATCGCTTCTATGGAACTTCCAGCACCAAAAATCCTTGTGAGATACCACTGGTTTGTTCGCTAAAATCAAATCAATGTCAGCTGGAAAAAATAGATCCTCAAGCTTTTGTAAGTTCCAGCATCTGTTCGGCCCATCAATTAGGTCATTGACCATTAGATTCACATCAATCAATGGATTTTTCATCCAAGGGGCCATTTTCCCGTTGTCATCGAGCTAGGGATCGATCCATACTCTAAGAGACTTCCCATTTCCCACCCTTCTTTTCAGCCCTTTTGGTAAGCAGGTCCCTCCCATGAAGGATGCTACTCCACGCATAGGAGGGCCTAGAGCTCAATTCCGCTTCTAAGAATTCAGAGTTTAGGAAGTACTTGCTTTGAAGTAATCTGGCTAGGAGGCTCGAAGGGGCCTGAAGGATTCTCTAGGCTTGTTTTGCTAGAAGAGCTAGGTTGAAAAGTTCTATATCTTTGAAACCTAGCCCTCCAAGATTTTTAGGGAGGCAAATTTTTTCCCAGCTTAACCAATGAATTTTCCTATGATGTTCAACACTGCTCCACGAGAAATCTGACATAGCGCTGGTCAGATTGCTACACACCGATTGGGGAAGTCGAAAACAAGACATGGCGAAGACAGGAAGCGCCATTGCTACAACTTTGAGCAGTGTTTCCTTTCCACCTTGCGATAGAGAACGAGCAAACCAACCTGACAGCCTTGACTTGAGCCGAACCTTGATATAGGCCAGCATGTCTGTTTTTGAACCTGCAAAGCATTCTGGTAGTCCGAGGTATTTCCCCGCCCCTCCTTCATTTTCAATTTCAATCTTCTTTTTGATCATCAGTTTCCTGTCTTCTTGTACTTTACTCCCAAATGTAATAGATGACTTGGCACAATTGATTGTTTGCCCTGTAGCTAGGCCATACGCACACAAAATTTGTTTTAAAGACTCACATTCTTCTTCATTAGATTTTCAGAGAAAAAAGCTATCATCAGCGAAAAGAAGATGATGGAAAGGTGGACCATTTGGTGCAAACCGAATACCCGAGAGCGAACCTTTTTTTTCTGCAACATTCAGAGCATAGGTGAGGCCTTCAATGCATAATACAAAGAGAAAAGGGGATAAGGGATCCCCTTGATGCAAACCTCTCTGAGGGAAGACCATTCCATGAGGCTGATCATTTAACAAAATCGAGAAAGTGACTGTTGAGACACAAAACATGATCCATTGGATCCAAGTTGGATGAAACCAAGATCTTCCAGAAGCGATCTTAGGTAACACCATTCCACTTTATCAAAAGCTTTTGCCATGTCGGTTTTGACCGCCATAAAGTCTTTTGAGATTCGAGGTTGTGTTCTAAGGCTATGCACTAGCTCATGGGCAATCATGATATTATCCGTTATCAACCTATCATAGACAAAAGCAGATTGGGTTTCTGAGACGATTTGGGGCAACGGTTGCAATCTTGTAACCAAGATTTCGAAATGATTTTATATAGGACAGAGCATAGGCTGATCGGTCTGAGGATAGTCATTTCTGTGGGATTCACCACCTTTGGAATGAGACACAGCTGCGTGTAGTTCCACTCCTTTGGAAAAACCCCCGTTATAAAGAAAGTTTTAACCTCTTTACAAATTTGTCCCCCAATTATATGCCAGTAGTGTTGGATGAAGAGACCCGTGAAACCATCCGAACCAGGTGCGCTAGAAGGTTTGATTGAGAAGGCTGCACTCTTGATTTCCTCTGAAGAAACCATGCTGATTAACTGTTCATTCATTGCCTTAGAGACCCTGGGTTGCATTCCATGGAAGCAGTTATGAGACGAGGCTGGATTTGAAGGGGTGAAAAGCTCCGTAAAAAATATTTGACAGCCACTTCTCCTTTTGATGCTTCCGATCGTTGCTCATTACCATTCAAATTAACCAGTTTTTCAATCCCTTTTCGTGCTCTGTTAGACTTAACCGAAGCATGAAAGAACTAGAAGTTGCAGTCTCCCTCCTTTAGCCACTTCTCTCTTCTTTTTTTGTCTCCATAACACTTCTTCTTCTTTGTAAGCAATTAGAAGATCTTTTTTCAGAATGATCATCTGATGAGTAGAGGGGAAGGAAGAAGATTGTTTGGTTTCCAGGGCTGCTTCTAACTGATTGAGACGGTCAAAAGAATTTCTAACCGAAGTTTTTTTCCACTGGCTTAGCTTTTTTCGAAGTTTATCTGACACCGAGTTATCCAAGGGAGGAAACCTAGGGTTCCAAGCGATGACTATTGATTCTTCCACATTTCTTTTAAACATAAACCTCCTGTCAAACCTAAAAGTTCCCCGATAAGAATCTTGTGACGCTAGCAAATTCACCAAAATAGGTATGTGATCAGACCCTCTTTTATCTAGGAATGATTGATTTGACATCGGAAACAGTTTGAGCCACTCTTTATTCCCAAAACAACGGTCTAATTTATATTGAACTCAGCATTGATACCTTATCCCTCCCCATGTGAAGTCATTTCCATGGCTTGGTAAATTAGAAATTCCACAATAATGAATCATATTACCAAATGGCACAAAGGAGGAATCACTTCTCAAGGGGCCTCCTGTTTTTTCACCATTGTGAAGAATTTCATTGAAATCCCCTAGCATACACCAACTTGCTTTCCTTGTGATTCCAACCTTTGTGAGTCTCTCCCAAACCAAGTGTCTTAATTTTGGCGCTGGATCACCATAAACACAGGAAGCAAAAAACTGAGCTGCCCCGAACTGTACATGCAGGTCAAGAAGATGCTTTTCCACATAGTTAAAGCCAATATGCACACTATTCTTCCAAAACAAAGCTAACCCACCACTTCTTCCTTCAAGCTCCACAGTATAAACACGATCGTAGCCTAGCCACTCCTGAAGGTCCACCAAAACGTTTCGACTGTTTATAATTTCCATTAAGAACAAAATTTCAAGAAAATACTTTTTGTGTATTTCCTTGAGGCGAGGAATCACCAAGTCCTTAACATGGCCCACTCCTTGGAAATTCCAGCTGAGAAGTCTCATTATGGATTCGACGAGAACACGGCCCACTCCTTGAGGCGAGAACCTCTTTGGTGTTGCGTTTAGCAACCTTTGATGGGAGTTTAGCTTCATCAGCAGCTTTTCTTTTTTGTCTGAGAGCAATCACATTCTCTTGATCACGGTCTTTCGTAGTCTGCGATGTTGAAACCCTTTGCTGTCTTTGGATTTTCGTTGGTCTTTTTCGAATTCCTCCTCTTTTCTGTTTTGTCCCGGAAGAACCTGCTTCCGAGGAAGAGGCTCTAAAAACCGTAGGACAGTTCAGATTGGAGAGATTGGGGAGGGATCCCTCACCAGAGGCTTCCGAGGCAGCCTTTGAACATGATAAATATTCAATATCTAGGCTTGGATTTGGCATAAAGTTTGTAGCCACCATCTCTGAATGTTTATATAAAACCTCAGGAGTCCAGTTTAAGGGCAATCCAGCATTTATTGCAGAGGCCATTAGTTTCCCATGGAGATGATCTTTTCCTTGAGTTTTCAACCCCAAATCCATGTGTTGGAAATCAAACACCAGCCCTTTTCCTTTATTGACTTCTGCTGTTACTATTGGTAGTGGTTCCAGTCGCAACAAGGATTTTTGAGCCAGAGAGTCATCAGCAATAATGGCGAGTGAAGATTTGACTCTCTGCTGTCTGATTAATCTTTCTGGAGCGTTCGCCACACGCAGGTACTGCCTCATCTCTTCTAGAACTTCTGCTGCAATACGAGGCCGACCCGTTAGAGGATTCACCCCCACTTGATCTTCATCTATCACCCCAAACAGAGGGTCCGATTCATTTAAAATGGCTTCTCTTTTTCCGGTTGACATCGATGAAAGACCGTCCTCAGCTGATTTAGATGCTTGATCAACCTTCACCAGCAATGGGCATCTTTCTTGATCATGAGTTCATCTTTGACAAGAGTAGCATCGTTTCTGAATTCTTTCATAATCGTACAGAATGTTAACCACTTAACCTGCTGGAGTTACAACCTTTTTAGATCGCCTCAAGGGTTTGGAGATATCAAATCTGACCAGGACTCTTACATAATCCGTGGATTGCTCCTTTGTGGGGTCGAAAGCCGCTTCAACAACTTGACCTTCAAACTCCCCCAAATCCATAATAGCTTGGGTCGTGTAATGATTTACCGGATTGTTCCTTATTCAGACCCAAATCATAAGAAATTTCAAGTAATCGGCATGAGGATTTTCTACCCATTTCTCTGTTGCTAGGGACCATAAATTGTAGGAGTGAACTCCTTTTGCCAATATATCAACGAGATCATGCTCATATTTGAAAACAAACTGAAACCTCTCTCTAGTCAACGCTACACCTCTCACCCGGTCGTAGGGCTGCCATTTACGAGGCATGTCTCGAATAAGCTTTGACATGTCTTGGCTTTCTGGGTTCAAAGCACGATCAATCAAACTCAGCGCATTTCTTTCACTCGAAAAATACTGCGGAAGGTCTGGGAGTTTATAGGGCTCCTCCTCTTCTTCTATGGACATAACAAGAAGCTTTTTATCTTATTCAACCGCCATCAAACCACACACAAACTAGGTCGATCTTAAGCCACCGAGATTTCTATCAGAAGTAAAACACTCTCTTGAACCAGATCGGACCTATACGAAATCAGAAACCCTAGAGATCTGATCACATACAAAGGAAACAAGGAAGGAAGAGCTAACCCATTGCAAAAGAACGAAGAACAGCGAAGAATAGTGATGAAGTGACAGCGAGCTTATCACCAAGGGACGGTCGATATTGAAAGAGCCGAAAGATTAACGGATAAGATTAACTCCAATCTCCAGAAAAATAAAAAGCAATGTTTCTTATTCAGAAGGAGAGTCTTAAGCCCAAAAGGAGAGGGCTGACCAAGAAAAGAAAATGAAATAGTCAAAGCAATGTTGACAAATTCCATGATTTCGACATGCTAATTTCAAGATACAAAAAGTCAACCAGTAGAAAGTATATGTATTTAAAATTGTCAGCCGGTTAGTCTTGAAAAAGAAGTCGTATGTTAGTTTTTTTCTTAGATAAAAAATCATATGAATATGAATATCGCATTTTTTTTGAAATTTATATGAGATAGCTCAATTTTGGATTTTAATATCTGCATTGGTATAATTTTACTGCATTTGGCTAATTTGGCTTATTTGCAATTTTATGTCAATTTCACAGTTTCACTCTATTCAACCTTCAACCAGAGCAATGGTATATTTAGTATTTTTTTTTTGCCAACTATATGAACTATAGTATAATACATGACAAGATATCCCAAGAATTATAATGTATCATTAACACTACTAAGTAAAACTTCTACATGATAATATGCACAAAGTAAATAAAATAAAACAAGAACCTTCTTCTAAACTATAAAAACCCCTCTCATATGTATCTTTTTTTTTCTTTCTTTATTTTCGGATGTTATTGGTTATAAAAACCCCTCCCATATTTATTCTTTTATTCACGATGAAATAAAATAAGAACCTTCTTCTAAACTTGTGTTTTCTGAGCAAAACTTGTGTCTTCTCTAAACCTAGTCGAGACCGGTACCTCCTCGGTTCAGAGATATGTGTTGTATCACAGGCCCTTCACATCTTGTGTGGTACACTTTTCCCCACCTTGGGTCACTCACGTCAGCTTATCACCCGATTCCTTGGCTAGAGTAGCCCAGCCTTTGAATCACCCCCTTGGCTGAATAACCAAGCTATGCTTTTGAGATCCTACAAGCCTTGAGACAACCCTGTGCTTATATCAAAGCCACAATTAACCAAACTCATACGTAATAGGTAAAAACCGAAACCATTTTTGAACCAAAATAGCCGAAACTATGTTTGAACATAAGAACATAATAGTCGAAACCATGTTTGAACCAAAAGTACTTTTGTTACTCGAGTTACTCCTATCACAAAAACCTGCTCTAACCCGACACATAACAAAACATTAAGCTAACTTCTTATTGACTAAGGACTTGACTGAGGACTTGAGATGGCTCCACTTGACTAAGGACTTGAGATGGCTCCTCTGATGAACCTTTGCCTTTTTCATCCTGTTAGTAAAAACAGAGAATCACTAACTGAACCTACAAAACCATATATGAAATGTGAAATAAAACAAACCTTCTTATGGAATCTAGCATTATGTCCAGCTGATCCACATGTGCCACAATGCATAACATTTTTTTGCTCCTTAGGTTTCTTCTTCGTAGGAGATTTGTTCTTGCCTTTCTTCCTCTTTTCACCCTTTTTATTCTTCTTCTTTGTGTTAGGAGGATAATAGACCGCTGGTTGAATCCTACGAGGTCAGAATCTAGCACCCCTTAGTGGCCTTATTCCTTTTCCATAAGTCCTCCTCCAAATAATGGTATGAAACCATCCTGACACAAATTTCTCAACAAATAGCTTCATATAACACTGTAGGCGTGCTCACAAAGAATCTCTGTTATTTGCCATTTCTTACAGGTGCATGTCTTATTCTCCAAAGAATCACGGTGACTACAATCACAATTCGAAGCTTCATATGTTGCATTTGTGCTTGGTTTGACCTTGCAATCCTTACCTAGTTCTTCCTACGATTCAAGAAATTAAGAGGCATATTCAAAAATCAAACCTTCATGCTTCTCAGTTTTGATCTTTATATTGGCAATACAGACCATGGAAAGTCTTTAAATGGTTTCGAGCATTGGGAAAAATGGTTTCGAGCATTGGAAAAAATGGCTTCTCCCTTGCTTTGACAATTGAATTATTGAATGATTCAACAAAATTGTTCTCCACATCCTTACAGTGAGGCCCAACTTTGTAGAATGCAAGAACCCAACTCTATGGATTTATTTTCATCACATCATCATACACCTCTGAGTCATACTTCATTTTTCTTGTGTAGCCTCTCTTTGTACTCTGTCTCAGTATAGGACCTAGCCATATTCCAAATCAGAGGCTTCAGTCGACCATCCATCTTACCATGCTTGGCCTTTAAGTTATCATATATGTGCCGAACATAGTGTATGTGTTCAATTTTTGGTAGCTCATTTGCAAGAGCCTTGATGAATCCCTAAACATAGCAAAATAAAACATTATCAACATGAGACAAGCAAAGGATATGTTAATGAAAGAAGATAAAGATATATATACCTTTTGACGATCATGCATTTTAATTTGCCTTCCGCTTCTCCTAGATCTAAATCAAACTTTATCTTCTTAACAAACCAAACCCAATTATCAATATTCTCAACTGCCACTACTCCCCAAGCCACTGGATGGATCTTGTTGTCAGCGTCTCTCCCAAGTGCAACCAACAGTTGGCCTTTAACTTTTGACTTCAGAAAAGATCCATCAATACCCAATAATGGCCTACAATTATCTTTCCATGACCTTTTCAATGTCCATTGTTGAACCTGGATTAGAGATAAGTATCTCATTTCCATAATCTCTTAAACACTTGAACTGATCATCATATAGTAAAAGAAAACCTGTGTTTTGTGACAACTTATTGTGACTCCTTATATTGTCGCTAATATATGGGACTATTAAATGACTCTGTTGCAACCGATTAACGACTATACCATTTCCATAGGCAAAAATAGTCGGTTTTTTACGACTGACAGTCATCGTCGATAAAACGTCGCATATTAGTGACGTAAGACCAGTCATCGACTGTAAAAATGTAGTCTCAAAGCAGTCTCAAGTTGAGACTATTTGTGCACTCTAGGTGTTGTCTGAATATAAAGTCACAAAAGCAAGTGTGATCTTTTTCAACTACCCTTCGCGATACAGTTTTGTCTAAAATTAATCAGTAAATAAGGATGGTAAAATCATGAAGTAGTGGAATGTCTTGGTATTTTTTTTTTAGGTTTGGTAGTCGCATTTACGGCACAAATAAAATCGATTTTGCAACTCTTACTTGACCGAATTGTGACTAAAACCTGTAACATAGTGTTTAGGGTATAGATTTGAGACGCAAAACTAAGCGTCTCATATATAGTAGTTACATTTTATGACTCATTTTCTATTGCTATTCGGTAGTAGTCTCATGTATGTCACAAAACAATCAATTTTGTGACTATTACCTGACTAATATGTGACTGACACCTGAAGTTGTGACACATTTGCAACTGTTAACCCACTCCTCTCGAAATTTTTGATTTAAATTTACAAATGCATCATCCTAAATATATTAGGTTATGCATTGCTGCATAGATTTGAACTAATAAATAAACAAAATATTTATAATATCCAAAAATCATATGTACTTTCAGTTTCTAAATTTATGATTGAGTCACACATAAAATATATAATGTGTTTTGTGTGTTTTTATGGAATGATATGAAGTGTTAGAGAATATTTCAAAATTCACTTAGTAAATACAAATTTACTCTCTATACAAGATGATATGTGTTAGAATTCAAAGAAGATTGATTGTAATATCAGGTGCAATTTTTTTTTTGGCTCTTAAAGCATAGTGTTTAGGGTATAGATTTGAGATGCATAATTAAACGTCGCATAGTAGTTATATTTTACGACTCATTTGCTACTGTCATTCGCTACTTGTCACATGTATGTCACAAAACAATAAATTTTGTGACTATTACCTGACTAATATGCGACTGATACCTAGAGTTGTGACACATTTGCAACTGTTAACCCACTCTTCTCGAACTTTTTGATTTAAATCTACAAATACATCATCCTAGGTATATTAAGTTATGCTTTGCTGCATAGATTTGAAATAATAAATAAACAAAATCTTTATAATACCCAAAAATCAGATTTAACTTCCAATTTTTAAAGTTATGATTGAGTCACACATAAAATATATAATGTGTGTGTGTGTATTTTTATGGAATGATATGAAGTGTTAGAGAATATTTCAAATTCACTTTGTAAATACAAATTTACTCTCTAAACAAGGTGATATGTGATAGAATTCGAAGAAGATTGATTGTAATATCATGTGCAAACTTTTTTTTTGGCTATTAAAGTATAGTGTTTAGGGTATAGATTTGAGACACATAATTAAGCATCGCATAGTAGTTACATTTTATGACTCATTTGCTATTGTCATTCGCTAGTAGTCACATGTATGTCACAAAAACGATCGATTTTGTGACTATTACCTGACAAATATGCGACTAACACATGAAATTGTGATATATTAAATTGTGATATAATATGCGAGCCACTTTTCTTGAACTTTTTGATTTAAATCTACAAAAATATCATCCTAAATTTATTAAGTTATGCGTTGCTGCATAGATTTGAACTAATAATTAAACAAAATCTTTATAGTACCCAAAAGTCATATTTAACTTCCAATTTCTAAATCTATGATTGAGTCACACATAAAATATATGGTATATATTTGTGACATCTTACTTAGCGTCGCAGAACGGTTATAACTTGTGACTGCGTGGCTACTACTGTATTTGATTTGCGACTAAAGTGCTACTTAAGCAACAACGACTACTTTGCTACTCAACTACTTGGTGAAATAATTAGCGCTAATTTCTCCCTCCCATTTATTTCATGTGGGACTAAGTTGCGATTAAGTTGTGACTCGTTTAGTTTCCACACTAATATCTCTTCTTCACTTTCCCTTTTCGACATGCAAAGACGCAAAATATCTCTAACATGCCCTCTCGATTTTTCGTGGATTTCCTTCTCATCTCTCTAGCTTCTGAGGTCATCTACTTCTCTCTCAAATTTCTTCATCGATTCCTTCTCTTCTCTAATGTTTTTTTCTACTTCTCTCCCAATCTCTTACAAATTTTTTCATCGATGGTCGGAAAGGGAAAATCGAGTAGGGGCCGAGGTGGAAGAGGTAGTGCTGGGAGAAGTAGCGTTGGGAGAGATAGTGAAGGTGTCCATACTTCTTCTCATGCCTCCAACCCATCCTCGTTGGTGACGGCGAGTGTTTCCTAAACACCGAGAACATCTCTTCCGTCCCAATATCCTCCAAGTACTCAACAATCGCCTCCTTCAAATCAGATTTTCGAGTCACCGCCTCTTGTTCATTACCAAAAACCGCCGCCTCCTATTCATTACCAAAAACCATCACCGCCTGTTCATTACCAACAACCGCCGCCTATTCCTTATCAACAACTGCCTCATGGTCCTTACCAACAACCGCCTCCAGATCCTTACCAACAACCACCTCCTGGTTCGATTCCTTACCAACAACCACCGCCTGTTCACATTCCTGAGCCACAACCACCGCCTCTTGTTCCTGAGCCACAACCAGAACAAGACTATCAGCAGATGTTAGATGACTTTTTGGCACTTCCAGGCAGAGAAAATCTACCTCTATTAAGTCAACAGCCTTTACCCGGCCGAGAGACTATATGGTGAACTTTTTTATGCTTATATTATTCTATTTCTGGAATTATATGTTTAGATTGTCATTTCTAAATTGGAACATTTGTAGTTTATAGATTGTCAGTACCTAAATTTTGATCAGGATAGTTTATTTTTAGATTCTCATTGCTAACATCAGTTTATAGTTTCTCACTAGCTAAATTGGGATTAGATTTAATATAGCTTTTTGTGTCTCTCTGATTGGTAATATCTCTGTCTTGACAGACATCTAGGTCAATGTCTTAACCTTAACAGGGACAAAAGCAAATTGGCTCGTGTGATTGATAAAATTTTCACAGGAAGTTTCATGGATCGTATTTTAGTTGGAAGGTTACGCCTTTACACATTCAAGAAAGATATTTCAGAACATTTGCAGTAGGTTATATGCATTTACACTTTGAACTAGTATCTAGTATAATATACAATTTGTTTTTGTGTAGCGGCGGAAGTACAATTGGGAAAACGGAATGCCTGATGTTGTCAAAGAGGGATTCTTGAAATTTTCCAAGAAACGGATAAAAGAGAATTGTAAGTCAAGCTAAGAGTGGTGAAATACCACCTTGGATTACCTCATCGATGTGGGCTGAAATGTGGGATCATTGAAACACTCCGGATGCAATAGAGAGGAGCACTAATGCATCAGAAGCCCGCAATTCAGATCGTGGCGGTCTTGGAGCCCATAAGCACTTATCCGGTCAAAAATCCTACTTGCAAATTCAACAAAAAATGGTAATCTTTTTTTCCTTGCTTTGAGTACTTCTCTATATTAATATGTTTTTGTATAATTAAAGGAGGAGGAATTAGGTCGTAAAGTATCACTTGGAAAAGTGTTTCTCAAAACACATACAAAGGCAGATGAAACCTTCGTTGATCAAAAAGCCCAACAAGTTGCCGAGACTTATGAGAAGAACCTTGAAGAGAGAATGTCCCAAATGGATGTTGATGGTGTGGACATTTCAGAGAACTCTCTAGTTATACAAGAATAAAATGGATAATAGGATTTTCGCTGAGCGGTCAACTCATCGGACCTCACCGTTGATGAAAAAAAGGAAATATTTCTTCAAGTAATTTTTCATATTAGTTGTCTGGTTTGTCTTTTTTTTTTTGTCTAGCATTAAAACTTTATATTCATTGAGTAAGTCAAAGGGTATTAGAAGATTTTGTTGAGCATGAATATAGTTGTTGTCTTTATTTCTGCTAAGCACAAATGGTTTAGCAAGTGAAGATTTAGTTTGTGTCACATGGCTGTTTATAGTTTTTGTCTTTATTTGCTAAGCATAGGTTTGTTTTATTGAGCATGCTTAGAGCTTATGCCTGTTTGCTCCAGTTTGCTGTGTATGAAAGTTTGTTAGCTATGTCTGATGAATGTTTGTTAGATGTGCATGACAAATACTTTGCTGTCTTCTATTGTCTTATGAATGTTTGGTTTGTGTCGCATGATTATTTATAGTCTATGTATTTATGTTGCTAAAGGTTTTGTTTTGTAGACCATGAATATACTTTATGTCTGAAAGTCTTTGTATTTTCCTTGATTTACACTAATGAGATTACACAGTATTTAAAGAAGAGATCGTTACAACTTTCCTATAATTTTGGCAAATAAGTCTTAACAATAAAGGACCGAGACTTGACCGAGACTTGACCGAGACTTAAGGAGAATAAGTCATATTCGTTCACCCTCCCGCAGTGAAAGCGTCGGAGCATCTGACGGTTAAACTGTGACGAAACTCCTTGAACAGACTTGTGGGCAATCCTTTAGTGAAGATATCTGCATATTGCATTGTGGAAGGAACATGTAACACTTTGACCTGTCCAAGGGCAACCTTCTCTCGTACAAAATGAAGGTCAATCTCCACATGTTTTGTTCGTTGATGCTGAACTGGATTGTTGGACATGTAGACGGAGCTTATGTTATCGCAGAAAATCAGAGTTGCCGTTTGCATTGGGCAATGAAGCTCAAGGAGAAGGTTTCTCAGCCAACATGTTTCAGCCACTGTATTAGCTACACCCTTATACTCTGCTTCCGCACTTGATCATGATACCGTGGGTTGACGCTTTGAAGACCAAGATATTAGATTCTCACCAAGGTAAACACAATAGCCTGACGTCGAACGCCTTGTATCGGGACAGCCTGCCCAATCCGCATTAGAGTAAGCCGTTAATTTACCAAGTTTGGACCGAAAAATTTGTAAGCCGTGATGTTGTGTGCCTTGGATGTATCTGATGATGCGTTTCAAGGCTTGCAGGTGTTGTACTCGGGGATCGTGCATAAAGAGACATACTTGTTGGACCGCATAGGTGATATCTTCAATTTCTCCGATCCCAACCACTCATCAGAAAGCTCTAACCGATCCTAACTGGAATCCGGCAATGACTGCAGAGTACGATGCCCAAATTGATAATAAGACTTGGAGTCTTGTACCTCGTCCTGAAGGAGCTAACATTGTTAATTCTATGTGGTTGTTTAAACATAAGCATGATGCAGATGGTGTGTTAAATCGATACAAGGCGAGGTTGGTGGCAAATGGAAAGACACAAACTGAAGGAATAGATTATAATGAAACGTTCTCGCCGGTTGTCAAACCTGCAACGATTCGTACAGTCCTTCATGTTGCTGTTTCTCGCAATTGGAACATCAAGCAACTAGACGTAAAAAAATGCGTTTCTCCATGGAACCCTTACGGAGACAATATTTATGCACCAGCCACCGGGATTTGTAAGCAAGACTCACCCACATCACGTTTGCGAGGTTTACCAATTTTCTGTCTCACCTTGGATTTTTGACAAGCAAGTGCGATCCTTCTCTCTTTATTTACAGAAATGGAGCCTCCATTGCCTACCTTTTGCTCTATGTTGATGATATAGTTCTCACGGGTTCAAGTCAATCTCTCATCGATGAAATCACCACATCACTGAAAAAGGAGTTTCCGATGACAGATATGGGAAGGTTGAGCTATTTTCTGGGCGTGAAAGTTGACTACAATGCTGCTGGTATTCTTCTTTCTCAAAGTCACTATGCAAAAGAGATAATATAAAGGACCGAGACTTGACCGAGACTTAAGGAGAATAAGTCATATACGTTCACTGTCTTCTAATGTCAATGATTGTTTATCTTTATGTCTTAAACAGCTTTATATCTTAATTATTTTAAGTTGTCTTATGGTTCTTCTGTTTTTCTGTTTTTGTTCACCGCAACAGAAAACCGCTCGTCAGAAGATTGAAGATGAGAAGGGAAAGCATTTTGGACTTGGAAGACTTGTAGAGCTTATCAACAAAGGGAAAGGAAAAAAAGCTATGCAAGCTCTTCTTCCTCATCAATTTTGGAGCTGCAAGAACAACTTAAAACCGCTTGTCAGAAGATTGAAGAACAAACTGCAGAAAATGCTCGTTGTGATGAGGAGCAAAGACTAACTCAAAGCCGGATCTTGAGTTCGAAGAAGCTCGTCACCTACTTATAAAATCAGGATCTCGCACATGCAACCTATGTGTCTGCTAATCCTCCAAAATCTTCACCAGCAGCTACACCAAACACTTGACCAGCAATCACCCTTCTCTTCTACCACAAAAGTACCCCTCTCAAAACTAGTTTTTTTTTTTACAAAAACTTTTGAATGTTTGTGATGTTTTGGATGTTTGGATTTTATAACTTTCAACATTTTGGCTATAAAATAGAATGATTTAGCTTATCATTCTTTTGTTTTCTAAATTTGAAAAGAAAACTGAATCAGGAAAATGAATGCAAATGGGTGGTTTTGGTCTCTACCAATGTAGTCATTGACTAGTCGCTAATTTACGACTTCTTACCAGTCCCAATATTGTCTCTAATATACGACTACAAACAGGAGTCATAATATAGTCGCTAATTTTACTCTGTCCTTATTTCATCTTTAATATACGAATGAAACAATCTGTCACAACACAGAGTGGACAAATAGTAGTGCGAAAGGTCTTTTTTGCGACAACTTTATTTTGCGACCAAAAATTTGCGACTACTCAAAACAGTCTCAAAGTAGTCGTTAGTCTATAATTTACTACTGTTTTGCGACGTTATAGTAGGTCCTAAAACGCAGGTTTGCTTGTAGTAGTCCACTTTAATGCTTTCCCTCTAGCAAACTGACATTGATTCCTTGTCCATTTCTGAAAAAAAAATATTTTTTCTATCTTCGCAGGCATAAACTACTTCGGTTCCTCTCTAATTTTATCAATAAACAGGTGAGCTATGGCAGAAATTTTTAAGATGTGACACGATCCAGTTTTCTCACACGAATGTTTATTGTTGTACACCCTAATTTTCCATGTACCTGGCCCTCCTCTAACAGAACAGTAAACCCTCCATCCGCATTTACCACTTCCAAGACAAGAAAAAGCTAGTTTCGTTTTGTCGTACCGTACATGTTTGAGAGTTTGTCGACTCTTCAATGCATAATCAAGTACTCCTTTCTTGAAAACTATACCATTGTAGAATGTCTGACCTTTGAACAAGATCCCATCTCCTCTTCGCAAGTAAGACCGATGTCTCTCCCTCACTTCTTCTTCTTCTTCTTCTTTTTCTTCTTGTTCACTATGACTAATGGGGTATCCATTGTGACGAACTTCTGAGTCTTTACGAAAATCAGCAGTACCTTCTTTGATTTCGTACTCCTTCCTCGCCATAGGATCATCAGCATCTGAATCTATGCCAAGACTCAGATCATCATCTATGTCGTCTTTCTCAGCGTCGTCTTTCTTAGCATTGTCTATCTCAGCTTCATCTTCACCATCGGAATACAAGGCAGGACTCAGAGGATCTTGTATATTGTCTTGAAGAGCATCATCAATCATGGCGTCTAAATAAGAGTCTTTCAGCGCCGCTTCTGCGACAACCATAGCCATCGAAATCATCTCTCGTCGCCACCCCAGAGAAAAGCTCCCGATTTGAGGATTTTTAAATTTTAGGGTTCTTAAGGTCAAACTTGATTTGGGGGTTTTTAGTCGTGATATAAGTGGGTTAAGATTTTGGATTTTTGGTCTTTAACCAGCTCTCTATCGCGTCTAAATTCAGCCATAAAATGGCTTAATATAAACCGAATTCGGTTAATCTCTGGTAACCACGCGAAACCAAATCCATGGGTAAATAGAAGGTAAGTTTTCAGATGGATGGATATACATATTTAACTTCTTGTTATGTAGTTAAGTAAAGAGATCAATAGTTTGTTTGTATCGGCACATATATGAAACTTACGGCGGGAATTAGACAGTTCTTCCCATATAAAGTTATTTTCACCAAACCATTTAATCAAATAAGTTAATTTCGCATTAGAGTCAGTAGAATTCACAGTGATCAATAATTGAAACGTATGAAAAAACATCTTTTAATTCACTAAATTTGTATTTAATTATTCAATTAGGTTTCAATCTCACCGAAACATGATTCAATATAATTTATCTTTCAGCTAAATGGATCTTCCTTACATTTTGATTTCTTTCTATTGCTTAAAATTTATTTGATCCTTGAAATTTTGACGAGGTTTCAATTTGAAACAGTAAATCCTTGATTATCTCCTCTCAATTTCATTGTTTAATTAAGCGTGGTTCTCTTAAAAAAGGTAAAACAACTGTTTTTTTTTTAAAATTATTTTCAAGACTAAAACTATATGGAGCTCTACGTAGACAAATGGTAATTTTATTTTATTTTATTTTATGATGTTTGCAATATTTTGCTATTATGATAACGTAGAAAATAAGAAAACTCCTCAAATTATTTATGAAAATTAGCAATAATCTAATGGCAATAAAAAATAATTATAATTATCCAATTTTATTTGCGATCTTTGTTGTTGTCTCTTAAAATGAATTTTGATTTATGTGAGATTAGATGAAATAAGAATATTGTGATACTAAACTAAAAGATTAAAAAAATCTTTTGATCATCTTTATTAGAGTCGAATAAAAAAACTAGGTCACTTATACAAAATTCAGAGATATAAAAAAAAAATCAATACAAGAAAACAAAATCTACATCACAAAAGAACTTTGCTCTCTCATAAATATTTATTATTTATGAGCCATACATAGTCAATCACTTCATACAACCTTTGCAATTTCAAAAGTTCCATGATTACCGACAGTAATCTTTACTGTAACAAACCATCACTCATTTATTTAAATAAATTATATGGTCTGTTTATTATCTTCTAATTAATTACATGCGCTTTTTCAAAAATATGCTAATAAAATCATTATATTTACATGTATTACAAACAATTTTTTTATTTTACAATATTTGAGTTAGGGGTAGGCATAATTCTTGTTCCATTCCGTTTTGTCCTATCCCGTCTCGTTCCTGTTTGGGAATCAAATATTTGTCCCATATGGGACGGAAATTCTCGAACTCTCGTTTGTCCCAAACATAAATATTAACATATATTATATATATACATATTTATCATACATAGTATATTTATAGTTTTATAGTAAAATTACATATAAATGCACTTTTTACTAACTTAATATCATTCAAAGGCACTTTCCAATCCTAAAGAACTTTCTACCTAACAAAAGACTATCTTATCCTCCCAACTAAACCGAGCTCACAACTTGTTTCCTCTCTCTCTTCCTAGTCGAAACTTTTTTTGTTGGTTTTGATATTTTTTCCTCCAACTCTTCTTCGATTCTCTTACTCTCCAATCTCCATCTTTGATTTATCTGCCACGAACAAAAAAGCCAGCGTTTCCAAGCAGCTTAATTTCTAGCATAGAAATGTATATTTCTTCTCCGTTTCAATTTACTTATATATGGTTTCTATTTGCGAATTTGTGTATGTGTTTATAGTTTTTTTGGTTTGGTGCCGCAAATTGTTGATTTTTTTCGTTTTTCGATTTGTTCTTTAACTAGGTCTCTTGAATTTGCACTTCAGAAAAAATAATGTTTGGTTGGAACTACTGCATGTAAGGTGTTCGACAAAATTCCTATGAGAAATTAATTAGTAACCACATGGACTGTACTACTTGAACAATAGACGACATAGTGAGAATATGCCCAACTAAACGAGCCAAACCAACACCAATTTGGATGTTGATAGATTATTGTGGACAAATTATCGTGAACAGATTATGTAACATATTGTTTTTATGTGATTAGTTGACTATTTTTTGTCCACTTAGAAGCGAACAAATGTTCAAAAACGAATGGACAATATGATTAGCCAAACCCATACCAATTTGAATGTGGATAAATTATTGTGGACAGATTATCATGGACGGATGATGTAACATGTTGTTTTTCTATGATTATAGATGACTATTTTTGTCCACTTAGAAGCGAACAAATATTTAAAAATGAATGGACGATATATGTGATATTGATTACTTTTCTGCAATAATATTATCATGCGTCCACGATAACTTAGCCATGATTTATATGTCCATCGTTTTGAACATATGAGAAAAATTGGCCATCGTTTTTTTTTCATCCACAATATCGTGTCCAAAAAAACTCGTCCATATATGTTCTCGTTTTGGTACTGAAAAGCGCAACAAAACCATATCGCATAGAAGAAAAACGCAATATGAGGAAGCAATAATCAAAACAAAACCATATAATCATGTCCATGATTCCGTATCAATTGGAACCGTTCAAATTACACTTGTCCACAAATACTTTACATATGATACTATTAATTGTACAGATCCACGATATAATGTCCACGCTGTCGTGTCCACAGAACCATAAATCTCAAAAACAAACAAAATTATGAATGTTAAACTTACCTCTCTAGAACAATGGCTTCACATCTTCTTCTTCATGTCGAATCATCACCATAACAAAACTCAGCATCTCCTCTACACCCACGCTTACTACCATACCCAATTTCTAATCCAACAACGAATCTAAATTTGGACACTTATGTTGTCGGAATGCGGCGAAGCGAGATGACGAGGAAGTTGAACAATTGAGTGTATCATGAGTTACAACACTTGAATTTTCTACTGATCTAAGCAAAATATGGCGAAGAGTGGGAGAAATTGAGAGAGGAAAGACAACAATATAAGTGCAAGTAATAAATTTTAGGAGAATTTTTAGATGTAAGAAAAGAAAAAGAAAAAAAAAAAAGAGAAGAAGAAGCGTGAAACTAAACCAAAGCAATGAGAGAGAAAGGGTAATATGAGATTAACATTTTTTTTAACAGTGTTTAAAGTGCCCTTATCCTACAAAGTGTCTTTTCCCGTAAACAAATTTGAAAAAGTGACTATCTATGTAAATGACCCTAGTTTTATAGATTACATAATTTTAAGTATTAACTTTTTAGTACTAGCAATTGATCCGCGCGTTGCGCGGATTTGATAATATATTTGATGATTGAAATTTAAATAAATTGATTTGATAATTGCAATATTTAAATTTGTATATATATTT
>OVAY01001118.1:0-10389 GCA_900406395.1 Kernera saxatilis
TAAGGACAATTCTGTCATTTTACAGTCTCAAGACATATGGACGGTTGAGATAATAGAAAACCAAGATCGACGTTCTAGATCGATAGAAAAACTAAAGGATAACGAACGGCTGAGATGCGAGTTTCATTAATGGCATATTAGTCTTTTTAAGTCTCAAGACATCTCGACGGTTGAGATCATCCAGGCCGAAATCGATGTTCAAGATCGAAAGAAAAAAAAAAAGACTAACGAACGGATGAGATCATCAAAGAGATAAATCGACGTTGAGATTAATTTTTTATTAAGAGTAGTGTAGTCTTTTAAAACCCTGAAGATGAATGTGGAATGTTTTTCACACCTCATTTAATATAATGATTGAGGCTTTATTTGCTCGAATAATTTACGAAAAGAAAGAAAAAACACATTTTTTTACTACGCAAATATCAACTTCATTATCCCAATAAGGCCTTCTACTTTAGACTACTCTGAAACGCACTCTAAAAGCCCAAAGCAAGAAGCTCCGTATGATTATGCAAGCTAATAGTTGTACCATCGAGTCAAAGAAACAAAGAGAAGGATTGTTCTGTAAGGTCTAATATTAACTATACCAGTGAGATCGGTTATGACTCCATTCTCTGATTTGTACAATCGGTTAGCTTCCTGGTTAACTGTTGAAGCAGATCTTCTTTCTTCAGCTTATAGTAATGTGTTATTTTCAGCTCCTTTGCTATGATCCTTAATTCCTTGCCTGTCTTATTCTTCAAATCGCTTATTGACATCACTGAGTCACTCATGATCTGCCCACTTTGGCTAATTCGGTCTACCAAATCCAGTGTGGAATCTCCATGCTGTGTAGGAACGCTTGAACCCCTGATGATCTTAGGCGTTGACTGAGTTGAGTTTTTGACTGGATCAATCTCAATCTCACCAGCTTCACCTCCTACTTTCTGCTTGGTGTTTCTGATAAAACTTGTTTTCATACCTTTATTATCGCTGCTGTTAGATTTGCTCTGTCTCTTCTTGATCAAGACTGACCCAGGATTCAACAATGCATTACTCTCTGCCTTTTTTCTTGCCTCAGTAAGCAAGTTTATGATCAGCTCGTCTTTAACTACAGTCTTCACAGCTTCAGGATGTGAAATTTTGCTTCTCCCATCACATGGGGTGGTTTCTCTGCCTTTGCCTGGTTCATCACACATTTCTAAGAGAGACTCTGTGGTAAAAGGTTCAAAAGCAGTAACAATGTCTTGCAAGCTATCGCTTTGCTGATGATCCTTCAATATTTCTTCATCTTCGTTAGTAGCATATGCATTTTCTCTCACCTTCTCTCTGGTCTCTAAAACGAATGGCCTCAAAGTGGAACCTCCAATATTCTCTCGGCTTATAGCAGATGAAGATTTGTTCTCAGGGGCTTGTTTTATAGGATCAAACACTTGGTCAGTAACAAAGGATGAACAAGAATGTTCTTCAGCTTCCTCAATCTTGCTTGCCAACAGAGGGCTCGAAGAGGTATCTGCATCTTCTGCAACCTGTCCATCATTGAAAAACACATAAAATTTCACTACAAACATCCGAGCTGCTCGTTTGGGTCTTTAGACCAAGAGAAAAAAAAGAGTTGCACGAAACAAGATTCCCATGGATGCATGATAACGAATTAAGAAAAGAATAAATCTTTACAGACCTCAACTGTTATAGGGTCATTTGCTGCTGTGTCCTGAGGCTTTAATCTTGTCTCTGGGTCTATGTCTTTAGTGTCGTTACTAGAATCTCTGGTCTCGATAGTTAGAGCATCGCTGATACTGGATGTGTTTTCATCCTCATCGAGAGCCGATTTTGCAGAACTTGTGTCAGCATCTGGAAGAACAGCACTGAGGGTCTTGTCCTGTAGAAGACATAAAGTATCAGGTAACTCTGGATTGCCAGAAATTTTCGAGCGAAACATTTAGTATCAGGTAAGAGTCTCTTACCGAATCAGAAGAGCCTATGTCATGCGAATCACCAGTCCCAGAGGAAGCCATATCATTTTGGCGCGAAAGCGAATCCTTATCAAGCTCATCGATTTCAGCATCTTGCTTCTTCTCGTTCAATACCCGCCACACTTGCTCACAATATCTGCCGTTCTGGAAATTTTCTTCGAGCACATCTAACCACAATGGAAACCCAAAAGCAACAAGCGATTGGTCACAAGGAGAATCACATCGACGATACGCTATTAAACAATAACACCACAATTCTCGGTAGTACCTGTTCTGCAATCAAACCAAAATTCACAACCACGTAGGGTTTGCTTACGGAAAGTTTCGGCTTGCACAACTAAAAAAAAAAACCACAAAGCACAGAAGAAGAAGAAGAAGAAAAAAAGTCACAAGACAACAAACAGTACAAAACCATATGAGCACGATTGATCGAAAGAGGTACCAAGTGGCGGACCCCAGAGATCATCATCATCCATGGTGGTGAAAATAAAAGCCGCAAAATTCATCCTGTAAACCAACATTGTTCCCCACCACATTTTAAAATTCCGAAGCAATTCTCACTAAAGAAGCAAAGAAGAGTAATTTATCGAAAACAAAATGCAAAAAGAAAAAACACTAAGAGTAAAGGCTCTAACAATACCGGAAAACAATCCCGTTGAAGAGACGGGAAGGAATACGCCGATCGATCTTCCAAAGTTGAAGCGGTTTTCTAGGGTTCGGAGAAGGTCGGCGAGAGAATTCAGTGAGTGAAGAGAGAGAGAGGAAAGGGAAAAAGGCTGGCAGTGAAAGCGACCAACACTCTGCAATATAGAGTAGAGTGTAGAGAGAGAGAGAAAGGTCGGTGAAACGGTGAACGGGGAGGCTACAAATGGTAAACCAACGGAGGCGCGTGGAGGGAAAAAAGTGCTCCCCGTTTTGCCGTTTTAGATATTCGCGGGGACCACAACTGAAATCTCAACCGTCAGATTTGTTGACTTTTGTTTGACCACAGTCTCAGTTTGTACAGCATGGACAATGAGGAAATGTTCGTCTGTACTCGAGTTGCACGTACACTCTCAGATGATGGCTTTTTCATCGGACGGCTAGGAAAATATGACGAGTCGTAAATCGTAATGAAACCTCGCATGGCAAAACCGTAAATAAATGGAAGACCGAGGGGTCCCCCGCTAAACTTCGGCGATCTTTTTTCTTTATTTTGAACTGACATCTGAGAGTGACGTCCGTACATTTGTTGCTTTTTCCAAAGATTTTCTCATCCTCGTGACTCGTGACTAAGTTCACAATTAAATTAAAATTAAAAAATCTTAATAAAGGGTTTTTACTTCCGCATTTAGAAATATAAGCACTTTCCAAAAAGTATTATGCAAAACTATGACTTTGAGAAAGTTTTAGGCAAAGTTAGCATTCTCTCCACCTTTTTTCGACTTTTGTTTTCACAGAGTTGAGAATACAATTTACATTGATGTGAGACACTGAGATAGAATTCTAAGTATTTGATCTTTTGAACATGTTTTCCAAATAATAAAATGTCATCCTATTTTTAGAATTCAACGAAAACGCATTTTGTAAAAACTTAACTTTGAGTAAAGGGTCCAAATGCAGATATAACTATAGTTAAATAAAAATGATACATATTTATTTTTGTCGTCAACTGAATTTTATTAATTAAGAGAAAAATTATACAAAAGATTTCGGTATGGAGTGTCAAACTTCTACATTCTAAAAACTCATACAAGATAACATAACAGTACTTTCAGTTAGAGAGTAACAACTTAACACAAGTTCTAGTAGAAGAAGTTCTATAAACCAAAGCTACTGATTAAGACTGACAAATCTATATCAACCGATCTAACTAAAAGCCAACCATATGACAGAATCCTAAAACGAAATTTTCTAACTCTAAAAAAAAGAAGTCCAATAAACGACAATACAAGTTTCTATCAAAATCAAAATGTAAGCTTGAGAAAATAGATTACGGATTGAGTTTTTTTTTCTCAATTAGAATTTTACTCGCCCTTTCCAATTTTTTGTTTCTTCATTTTTTTTTTTTTTTTGACATCGTTTCTTCATATTTAATTTTGCTCTGAGGTAACAATATAATCTGATGATAAAGTAAAATAAATTGATCTGACGGTCAGGATCGTGTTTCTTGCTCCTAAGCGAGATAGATTAGGATTTTTTTTTTAAGGTTTGTTAATGGAATAGATTAGGATCTTAAGCTACGTTTATATAATATAACCACACCAGATACTCTCTTCAGGTTTCCTCGCTTTTCAGTTTTCCCCAAGTAACTTCTCTACTCGCTAGGGCTTCACTTACCTTGGATTGGAGCTCACGTGATCAAAATCGTAATGAAACTCGATTGTTGCCCAAGAAGAGCAGCGTTAAGAACAAGGGAGAGAGAGAGAGAGGATCACATTATAAGAACCACAACTTCGTGTAAAGAATTTGCAGTATTATTTGACCCCCCAAAAAAAAAGAAGAATTTGCAGTATTCAAAATAGAAAACTTATATATTGGAAAAAGATGAACATAGAAACAGTATGATCAGGCGGAATTGGAAGAAGAAGGACCAGAAGGAAGCAGCTCGTAGCCATCGTGGTGGTGACAAGACTCGACGGGTATGCATTTGAGGATAACGGCTACAATCATGCTCAATGATCCTATCAAGATTGATAGTAACCAATGTTGCCAGCTCAGCGGAACGGTGCTAGCAAATGCTCCAAGAAACTCAACTATGGTCACTTGAAAGACTACGGTCGCAGTCATTACGCCTGTGAAGACCCAGCTATTGAACATTCCTTTGAATACATTTATCTTGTCTATTTCGCGGCTATTGATCTCGTTGAATACCTGTTTTTACATAACCACATTTGATCCTCATGCTTATTTATCTTTCTTTTTATATAAAGGCTTTTGTTTTAGAGTGGTTGGTACGTACCTGGCAAAAGACGAAGGAGTTGAAGATGACGGTGTTAAGAACGGCTGTGGAATCCGGGCCATGGAGACTGAGAAGAGATTTGCCTGCGAAGTTGAGAATCCCCAAGACAATCAACTGGTAGACGCTTTGACCGGCAATGTTTCTCCACATGGTTTTGGTGATGAAGCTTGCGGTTCTAGCGATTGGTGGACGTTTCATTAAACCTTCATTGGGAGGTTCTGTTGCTAGAGCCAATGCACCGAGTGTGTCCATGATCATGTTCACCCAAAGCAGTTGCACCGCAGTGAGTGGAGCAGATCCTGGAACCAAAAAAAACAGTTATATGTATGACCAAACATTAGAAGTAAGAAACACTTTCTGAATGTTTTTGGATTACCTGTGATACAAGCAGAGACAAAGTTGATGATCAGAGCAACGACGTTTACGGTTAGCTGGAACTGAACAAACTTCTGAATGTTTATATACACAGCACGTCCCCATCTAGCCACATTTACTATTGTTTTAAAGTTATCGTCCATTATGATCACATCAGCATTCTCTTTTGCAACCTGTATATCAGGAGTTGACACAGAACGGAAACGTTAGTCTCGGGTTTTCTGATCAACCAAACCAGGAACAGAGAATATTTAGGAGGGTTTACCTCTGTTCCAGCTATTCCCATTGCAAGTCCAATGTCTGCCTCATGCAATGCAGGGGCGTCGTTTGTCCCGTCCCCAGTCACTGCAACTACCTCTCCAATTTTCCTCAAGTTGCTGACTAAAGTATGTTTGTCCAATGGCAGAGACCGAGCCATTACCTGATGGCAGAAACAAAGTTTTAAGATTTTCTAGAGACAGGTGAATGATAACAATGCAGTTCTATCTACCATGGCAAAGAACCTGAATTTTGGGTATAATGGCCCTCATTTCGTGAGGAGACAAATCTCGGAACTCTGAGCCTTCTATAGCTAAACCTCCTTCAGTAAATATGCCACATTCCTTTGCAATTGCTTTAGCTGTACTTATGTTATCTCCAGTGACCATGCGGACGGTGATTCCAGCAGCTTGACAAGTCTGAACGGCTTCCCTAACACCCGGGCGTACTGGATCCTTGATTCCAACAACTGCTACCATTGTATAGCCTCCATCAGGGAGATCTCCACTGGGAGCTTCATCTAGATCTTTGTACACCAAGCAGAGAGTCCTCAGAGCCTCTGAGGCAAAACCCTCTATCACATCGGAGATATTCTTCATCCGTTCTTCAGTTAGTGGAACAGATTCTCCATTCGAATCCACAACATCCTCGCACATTTTCAATACTATTTCAGAAGCACCTTTGCAGAAAGCCCGTGCGCCACCTCCAGGAAGAGCTATAAGAACACACATTTTCTTCTTGTCTGAATTGAACGGCTCCATCTTGAGTATCTTATGCTCTTTACGCTGCTCGCCAAAGTCACCACCTAAAAGCATACCGAATTCGAGTATTGCTCTTTCTGTTGGGGATCCTAGGATCTGAGTGTTTCCATCTTTATCCTTAACGACTTCAGAACCAGTGTTCTGAAATATGCCCTGCAAAAGAATACTCTGAACGTCTTCTGGTAGTTCCAACTGAAAGCTATTACTACTTCCCTCTTGTCTCTCCTGAACCTTATCACAGATCCATACTTTGTTGACCACCATGTGGTTAGTAGTTAAGGTCCCTGTCTTATCAGTGCAGATGCAAGTAGAAGAACCCATAGTCTCACATGCGGCCAGATGCCTCACAAGTGCCCTGTCACTCATCAGCTTCTTCATAGCAAATGCCAAACTTAAGGTCACCGCCAATGGCAAACCTTCGGGTACAGCAACGACAATGATAGTTACAGAAATTGCAAAGTAGTCAAGTAGCGTCAGTGCATCTTCAGATGACCAG
This sequence comes from Kernera saxatilis, assembly GCA_900406395.1. Classification (NCBI taxonomy): domain Eukaryota; kingdom Viridiplantae; phylum Streptophyta; class Magnoliopsida; order Brassicales; family Brassicaceae; genus Kernera; species Kernera saxatilis. Next base: position 6,787 of record OVAY01001118.1, read on the forward strand.
TTGGTGAAGCTACCGGACGTTGCTTTCTCCAAGACAAACCTTATGCACAATACAACAAATGTAAGCACAGCGAAGCTTAAACCAATCTTGCCAATTATTGTTGCAACCCCATTTAGCTTCACCTGCAAAGGAGTCTCATCTTCTCCACCATCGATCAGCGTTTCCATCAACTTTCCCCACTCAGTCCTCATGCCAACTGTTGTCACCAGCATTTTTGCAGAACCGTTTTGAACTTTGGTTCCTGAAAGAAGAAAAGGATTCTCTTTATTCACATGTGACGGTTCACTCTCGCCTGATAAGCTTGACTCGTCTATCTCCAAGTTGTATCCGGATATAAAAATCCCATCAGCTGGAACTTGATCCCCAATAGATAGATGAACCACATCTCCAACAACCAAGTCATGAATGGAGATCTCTTGTCTATTCCCATCTCTGGTAACCTGGACAATAATCTTCTTCTTCTCTCGATCCAAGTCTATGAACTGCAAAGATTGCTTGTAGTCACTGATGGCAGTAACCATGACCACCAAGAGTATACTCAGCAAGATCCCCGTCCCATCATACATTCCCTTTGGAAATCCTTCTGTGGCAACACCCACGCCTATCGATACTACAGCGCAGACCATAAGGATGATAAGGGTTATGTCTTGGAGCGCTTCCCAAACAAACATCAAGAACGATCTCGGTGGTTTCTCAGCGTAACGATTTTCTCCAAAGATCTTTTCCCTGATGGGCAGTTCACTCGAACTAACGCCTTCAGTGAGAGATACAGATACTTTCTTAGCAAGTTCTTCAACTCCACCATTGTTTGCCAGACTCTTAGTGTCATGATTGCGAACCATAGATGCAAGTTCATCTGCTTCAATAGAAAATCCAGCTTCCTTAACCTCATCACTAAGCTTGTATTCCGGCCGAGCAGCAGCTACAGAAAAAGACAATAAGAAAAGAAAAGTTTTACATAACCATATTCCATATTGGTAAATCATGCATCTCTCTTAAAGTTCAGCACTGGATATCTTACCATCAATGAATTGAAGAGCTGCCTTTTGTACGTAGAAAGCAACTCGAATCTTTTCCTGGTTATGAGAAACGAAAGTGAGCTAACATATAAATTACCACAACATGGGAATCTCTCTGCAACACCAGCTAATTATTTTTCGACGTCAATTATATCACTGATCTAACAAAACACAACTAAAACTAATGTAGCTAAAATGTCTTTGGTTTGAAGCTCAAACCAGAATTAACAATAGCATGTAACTGCTTATCATTCCCCTCACTAAATTATGGATTGAAACGTGGGTAAAGAATGTAAGCTGTAATATATTTTAGTCAATGGTTGATTGTAAAACCTTTTTCCTATTTAAAAAGACTGAAACGAGTTTAGATTTCAACACGAAAAGAAAACTGACCAAAAGGAAAAGAATAAGACCATGAGCTTCATATCCAAAAGAATCTAAAAAATGCTTCTTTATTTGGATTATGCAAGTGGACAGACAAATAAAACTGATATCTGTTTAAGAGCCTTATGAATACACCTGGCGAAGTTTCCTGGTAACTTCCTTACGCTAAATAATTGCACACAAGAAGTCAAAGAGACAGTCGTACTCGTACCATAAGTCAAAAACTATATAAATCTCAAAATAATAAAAAATTGATTTAAAGGAAACAAAAAAATTAAGAATTCCAAAATCAAAAGCAGATGTGTTGATACAAGAGAAATCGTCCTTTCGTGTTTGGATTCAGTCGCTAAGATGGCCAAGAATAGTAAAGGGTCAGACTTTTGCTGGCCTCTCATATTGGCTTATCTTCCTATTCGCGACAAGAAATTATCCATTTGTATACACAGTCGAGGACGCTAGTCACTAGAGAATGACACAATTTGATGTCATCATCATGTGTGTTCGCAATTGAGTTTTTTTTCCGAAATTGAATATTGAACAACGATAACGCCGGAAGAAATAATTCATCGTGTATGTATTTTATCATTATCCCTAATTCCTATTTCCCTGAGTAATATTAAAAAGATCTCCATTTCTATAACTTCAAAGTCAATAGAAGTATAAGACTAGCATTATATAAAAGACGCCTAACTTTTAACGAGCGAAATATTATGTATATTGATTAAACAAAAGAATCTAAGAGATATTTTCATGAATATCAGAAGAGAAAAGTAAAACACCCATTTTCTTTCTATTTTTTCGCTTTTTATTTGTCTAATAAAAAAAGTAATGGGAAAAAAAAAAGCAAAAGAGTTTGGCAGATAGAATAGAAGTGTTGAAAGATCAAAAGTAAAAAGATGGTTAGATACTTTTTAGACTATTGAAAAATGACAAGTAAAGCCTTTCTGTTTTATAGTCCTATCGTACGGATCATCAATGGAAAAAAAAAACCTACAATAATGGTGATTGTGGAGTTTTATTAAAGTAATTCTTTCTTCAAAGGGTTTTTAAGTGTCACAATGAGTTGAATTACTTATTAAAACATTTAACTAATAAAAAAGTCCAATCATCCTCATTCCTCCAGAAAAACAAAATTATAGCTAAGAAAATCCGTATGGAGATATGAAAGAGCAGAACCATAATCACAATATTCCATCTCCGTCATTGCTTATGAAGAAAAAAGGAAACAGGAAATTGGAACCTGGATCTGTTGCCTCTTAGTCTCGAAGAGAGCGAGCTTATCAAGATCACGGATGTTACGGAAACGACGAGCACGATTCTTCACTACAGAGACTGAAGACCTCCATCGCTGTCGCGCTTCCAGCGACGGATTCTTAGCGTCCACCTCAAAATCCCTAAGCAAACTCGACATTTCTCACTCTCTCGATAATGGAGAAAGCTGTTTTGCACAAAGGAAACTTCGCTGGCGCCAAGGCAGCTGAGAGAGGGAGAGAAGAGAGAGAGGGAGAGAGTCTTCTTTAAGATTCTTTACATTAGAGCGACTTGCTTTTAATGGACTACCCAAACCCGACCCGAATCAGTCTGATCATATACTCGGGTAGGGCCCATATAGTCAAATTTCATTTTCGTCTCATTCGTTATTCGGATAATAGAGGGAATCAAATCAAATCAAATGATCCGACCCGGAACGAATATTATTATTATTATTTTTTTTTTTTTTTTTGACATACCCGGAACGTATAGTAGGTTTTACTTTCGTCCACAAAACACGCTTTGATATAATTTTTTTTTTTGGCGTCTCTCCATTGAATCCTCAAGATCTATGCTTTTTATTATTTTATTTTACTACTATCTATGACGTTATGTCACGTGCGTTAGCTATTCACAGATCATAGTAACAAGATTTATGTTTCCGAGAGTTATTAAACAAATACTACAATTAGTAGTAAACAACAATTATACGTCTACTACCGTCAGTTTTTTGGTGTAATGTGATTTACGCAACACATGATTAGGACTTCGACTGGTTGTACATATTAAAATACTTTTTTCAGAAGAATTGTTGAGTTTTACTCTAAATTTTATATTGTTTTTACCGATCAAAAAATGAAGTATTTTTATTTTTTGATCTTTGTTTTGCTGAAAAGAATAAACGAAGGGTAATGTGACCCCAAAAAAAAAAAAAAAAAAAAAAAAAAAA
>OVAY01001118.1:10401-35298 GCA_900406395.1 Kernera saxatilis
AAAAAAAAAAAAAAAAAAAAAAAAAAAAGAATGAAGGGTAGTAAGAGAGAACAAAAATCCTCTACAAAGCTCATGAGGAAGAAAGAGAAGAATATATTCCTCTAAAATTCACTATCTTTTCCTCTTGTTTTTTCTTCTGATTCCACTTGTTTTACTCTATAATATTTTGAAAAGGAGCTAAAATTATATGGATGTTTGAACTATCCGTTGCACATACTCAACAGTCGTCAAAGATTCGGCAGTTTAAAAAAAGTAATAACAAATGATTGAAAAATCATGTTGCCTTAGTTTTGTTTTAATTAAATGGATAAACATCCCTAAAACGGGAGAGATGCCGCCCCGACTTGGATCGTAGAGGAATCAGAGCACTTGGTGCTGCCGTGCTCGGAATTTTTCTTCTCATTGTCCTTTTTTCGTAAAGAATTTTTTTCTTTTCTTCACCTTTTTCTCACTTTTAGACTTCTAAGAATCTAAGGCTATGGAAAAATAAAATATCAAACATATTTTCGGTGCATGCATGTCACCAAAACCTTTAGTCAAGACATTATATTTCTCGTGTGTAAAAGAGAAAACGCAAAAAAAAATAATAATAACCCAAACATTGTGCAATTTTTAGAGGCTTAGAGCAACCAAAGTTCTTATAAGAAGTCAAATTTTCCTGAGTTTATATTTTTATTATGATGAATTATTAATTCAGAAAACAAAAATTATTTGGGAAAGACCAAAGCTCAAACCAAGCTTGCTTGACGATTTTCAAAAGCATGAGATTTGGGGTCACATTTGTTGAAGATATGCCAGTTATCATATATTTGTCAATAAAATTCTCTCAAAAATCCATGGCCACTAATCTTAGCTGATTATGCTACTCTCAAGGCATTTTACCACTGTAAGCAAAAATCCAAAAAAAAAAAAAAGGTGAAAACAAACGAGCTTATGGAGTGAATAACTCACGGCTTCGAAGAGTGTGAAATTGTTGATTCAAGCTTGCGTAACCAGTTAACGTACTGATCCTGCTCCTTCTTGTTCAGATGACACAAGAGGAAATTGGTCAGGCCTTCACTGATTCCCTTGGATATTAGGTATTGCTTCAGCGCATCCTGTAGTTTGGGATCTAATGTCCTAAAGAAACAAAAGAAAAAGAAAAAACATTGGTCATTGGAATCCAATACATACAGAACAAGCACCTCTGATACTTGTTTGCAATTTGGTAACAACAATATAAACAACGACTATAGATATAGGAAAGAAGATTATCAGCTACGTATAATCAATAACAACTCTCTCCAAATTCACTACTATAACTGTCTGATTCTTTGTCGATATATAGAATGAATATACGTACACTCTCCAAATTCACTACTATTGGCCTAACCTACACTTCATAAGATCCTTAAAATCAAAACGCCACTCAATAAATTTGTAAGTTTGCAATACTAGTTGCCATTAACAGCCAAAACATAAAGAGGAACATACGATTCGAGTAACTTAAACACTAAACATACGATTCGAGTAACTTAAACACTAAACACCAGAACAAAATTTTCAGAGATTGATACGAGCTCCATTCACCAGGGAGGATCAAGTGATTTACCTGAACAAGTCCTCTCCATAAGTCGAAGAATGCGCAGATACTAAAGAGTGGATAAAATAAGCTCTCTCGATGTCGAAATCAGACCTTCTAGATCCTGTCTCAGAAACCCGGCAATCAAAATGCATGATAAAGCTGAGTCCAGGCTTTGCGATACATACTTTGGCCAGAGCTTCCCTGGGAAACACTGTATCAGCTTCTTCTAGGCGTTCGTGCAGCAATAAAGCCGAGACCACAACCTCCTCGCCTGAATCAATCTGTCTCCTCAGAACAATATCCTCGCTTCCAGAAGAATCCCAATCCAATTTGAAATCTCCTAGATAACCGGTCTCAGCGTCCTGGGTTCAGATACAAAGCAAAACCATACAGATGTTTATTGCAATGTACTAAACACTTAAGCCTAGGGTTTATGCGATCCAACACCGAATTCGCCAATCTGGGAAACACAATAATGTCATCCTTGTTTTAAGCCCAGAAACATAAAAACTGGAAACTGGCAGAGTCTGATCGAAATAATGTTGAGCAACATTGATCGAACTCAATTGAGATTACTGAGACACAAAGAAGGAAGAAGAAGACAAAAAGTACCTGGAAAGGAGGGTTGGAGATTTCGTGACGAATTTCAGATTGGAGAACCTTCACCAAAGTGCCATCCTCAACGATTTTCAGCCCTCGTTTCAGAAGCGGACTGATCTTCCTCATCTCTCTCACGACGGAACTAATCTCTTTCCTCAAAATGGCTTTTCAATCGACAAGAACACAAAAAACAAAGTAGACCAAGTCGTGGTCCGGTTCGGTTTTGTTCAGCAGATTTATAACCGAAGCAAACAACACCCCTGACTCCCCGAGGCATGTAGACCGAGATTACTCAACATTCGGTTAACAGTATTAGCGTACCAATTTCAGTAGACCAAAATTTAATTTAAGATTAAGAGGATGTTATTTATGATTTTTTCACTATACAAATCGTCCAAGTCCTGACATAGTTATATACTTAGGTAGTTGTTTATATGAAAATTGAATCTTACAACTATGATTTTTGAAACTCTTATTACCGAGACCCGAGTCTGAGTTTATCATCCGAGACAAGGATTTTTTTATAATTATGTCTCTAGCCAGATGGAGAAATCAGTAACCACATAATTAACAATAAAGTCACTTGGGTCTCTTATGATACCGATTCGATCATCTCCATTCTCCACTATGCTCTTCCCTTCACTAATTTATCCCCAGGAACCTGTAAAGTTAACGAAGATCAACCAAACAAGATTCTCTCGAAACGTAAGAAGCGTGTAAAACAAGTAAGTTAGGGTTACCTGAATCGCGAGGAAATCTCAGATCCGTGATCATTTGTGCCATTGTCCAATGAAGATTGCTCGTGCTCAGCAACCGGAGGAACTATCTCTCCCGAGCCTCTCTTCAACATCTTTGACTGAGAGATTAATTCCTTGATGAGGTGTGGTGAACAAGAAAAATGTCAGAAAAGAAGAAGAAGAAGAAGAAGAAGAAGAGATAGTTTTACAATTTAGAACACATGGATAGATCCTTACCTCTTTGCACAGCCTTTCTTCCAGTATTCTATTCACCTCCCGGCCCCGTTCCGTCATATTGAGCAAACCATACTGCATCTCCCTTCGAAGTATCATCAGTTCGGAGTAATTTAGACCGTTTAGATCTTTACCACTCATTCTCCTAATGACGAGCATATAAGAAAACCCCAGATGAGCCAGAATAAAAAGACTTTAGAGAGCACGAAAAGTGGGAAACGGTCACATATATACTCGTTCAAAAGCTCCAGTCTCTTGATTTCGCTCTTCATCGATTCAATGCGTCGCAGCTGCAAGAACAGAAGCATTGTAATAATAAAAACGCAGAGCAAGGTAAGAAAAGAGACAGGACAGGAAGTGAATATGCGTATACACATATACATGCACGCACCAGTGCTTCATGATCATGCTCCTCTTCCCTTTCTTCAGGGCTGTATCCAACATATACCCAAAAGATGTCAGGCTAGTTTAAACAATTGGTTCAACGAATGATCAACAGCAAAACAATTCAAAACTTAAAACCTAGAGCTAATTCAGAAACATAGAAAACCAACTCTTTGTACAGAGATGCACAGCGTTTTAACCAAATCTAACCACCCCCACAAAAATAAAATAAAAATCTGCCTTTTTTAGCTAATGATTCTCTAGGATTACCTGCGCCGGAGCTCCCTCGCCAGCAACCTCAAATTTTTTCTTTTCTTTGACAAACTCAATTGATGAGCAAGATTCTCAGTAATCCTCATTTTCATATTCCATTCTCTCCCCATACCTTCTTCTTCCTCTCCTTCCTTGATTGGAAAAAAAAAATGAGATAACACGTCGAGCTTATTCCGAGATCAAAATCGATATAAATATATAGAAGAAATCCAAAAAGAAAGAAAAAAAAAATCAACGTTGACTCCGGGCTCAGATTTTAGATTTGAAAGGATAAGACCGGGGTTCCTGAAAGTTTCATGAAACGCTAAGTTTATAGGGCCCTAATTTATGATAAAGACTTGTACCTGCTTGACTAGTCGTTCATACTCCAGCTTTATTGTCTTCTGCAATAGTTAAAGAAAAGGGTTTAACAAGTTGTTTGAGAGTGTACAAACATTATCAATAATTAATGGACATTCAGATAGATGATTTGAAGAGAAAGAACAAACCTTTGCTAGTTGGACTTTCACACTGAGCAAGCCCTTGCGTAACTGGATTTTAATTGACTGCAGCTCGGATAAACTGAGACGCTCGACACCCTCACCATGCAATCTCCTGGGAGAACAAACAAAAAACAAAACCCATGTGAACCAAAATGGGGGCACAAAAAGAGTTTGGTTTTAGGAAGTGGGATAATGTCTGTTAGTTAATAAGTCATATACTCGTTCAAAATCTGTAATCTCTCGAGTTCGCTCTTCAGAGTCTCAATGTTTCGCAGCTGCAAGAACAGGTTGTAAAAACACAATGTAAGCAAGAACATAGAAATAGAGATAGATACAATATAATTTCAGTGACAATCGTTGAAAAGATGAGGAGAGCAAGTGCATATGTGTGCGTATATTATTATACATACCAATGCTTCATGATCTTGTTCTTGTAGCCTTTGTTCAGAGCTGTATCAATTAATTGCAAACCGGAAGAAGAAGTCATGATTTTTTTTTTTCCTTAAAAACTTAAAACCTGACGAACCTAAAAGATCTCTTATAGTTTTCTCAGATTCAGATTCTAAAAACAAGATCCATAACTATTACAAAAACGAAGAATCAAAACTGCAGAAGAACCAGATTTTGTGAACCTAAGAACTAGTTCAACAATAAAACCCTAGAAAACAGAAGGATTAAACAATTCAGCAAGTGAATCTCCTTGTAATAATTTTCTGAGAATGAGATTACCTGGAGAATTCGAAGGAATTGGACATCTCTCTCACCTTCTTTGTCGTATCTCTTAGCTTCCCCTTCGATTTCCCCAACCTATTTATAGGTTACGCTTTCTGTCAAAAAGATTATAATGGTTTTGTCCTTCTTTTTTTTTTGTGTCGGCCATTTCATTAAACCCCAACAAAATGGGCAATACAGTACAATATTCGGAGCCCATCAACCCAACGATTACAATAAAGCCCAGACCATTAACCCACGAAACTAATGAGATTATTTAAAATTTTAAAAACTATTTTATAAATAAAAATTATTTTTCACTTTGAAATTATTTAAAATTTAAAAAACTATTTTATAAATAAAAAGTTTAATTCATGATCAAGTTAAGAGAAGGATTCAAGTGAGGCTTGGAATTTTTAAGGAAGGTGGGGCGAGCACTTATCTAGGGCTCCCTGAATGTTTTAGTGGATCAAAGGTTGAATTATTTTCCTACATCAAAGATAGAATGAGATCAAGGTTTTCTGGTTGGTTTGATCGCAATTTGTCTCTTGGAGGTAAAGAGATTCTTCTCAAGGTTGTAGCTCTAGCTTTGCCAGTGTTTGCAATGTCTTGTTTTAGGCTTCCAAAATCTATTTGTGCTAATCTTTCAAGTGCCATGTCTGATTTTTGGTGGAGTTCTTTGGAACATAAAAGAAAGATGCATTGGATTAGTTGGAACAAGATGTGTTTGTCAAAACAACAAGGTGGTTTGGGTTTCAAAGACATAGGTTGCTTTAATCAAGCCTTGTTAGCTAAACAGTCTTGGCGTTTGATGCAGGAACCTGGATGCCTGTTTTCTCGTGTTTTGAAAAGTAGATATTTTCCTCAATCAGTCATCCTTAAGGCTGCTCTTGGTAAGCGTCTTTCTTATGCTTGGAAAAGCATCCTTTTTGGGAGAGATTTATTGCGTTCTGGCTTCAAACATATGGTAGGAAACGGAAAGTCGATTAGTGTTTGGATTGATCCTTGGCTGAATGTTGATGGTCAAAGAGCTCCTTGGATCAAGAATTATTTCTTTGATGTTAATCTGATGGTTAAAGATCTCATTGATGTATCGAGAAGAGATTGGAATATGCAAACTCTTGAGGATCTTTTCTTACCAGATGATGTGGCTACAATTAAAGCTCATAAACCGATTCCTTCTATTGATGATTTCTGGAGTTGGAAACATACTCAAAGTGGGGATTACACAGTCAAATCTGGTTATGAATTGGCTATGCAATTATCAAACAAGTGCATCATTCAAGAAGCAGAGGTACAACCTTCTCTTAACTCTATTAAAGCTCAGATTTGGAAAATCAACACTTCTTCAAAAATTAAGGTCTTTATGTGGAGAGCTTTATGCGGAGCTCTTGCTGTTGCTGATAAAGTGGCTTCTAGAGGTATGGTTATTGATTCTCGGTGTCAAACATGTGGCTTAGAAGGGGAATCAATCAATCACTTGCTTTTTACTTGTTCTATAGCTAGACAAATTTGGGCTTTATCAGATTTTCCGTGTCCACAACATAGTTTTGATGAAGGTTCTCTCTACTCTAACTTTCAATATCTTTTGGTGATGAGTAAAAGAGAGGATATTTCTGTCGAGATTAGACAAAGGTTTCCTTGGATATTATGGTTCCTCTGGAAAAATAGAAACAAATTGGTTTTTGAAGGAACGTGTTTTTTGGCCATTGATACGTTGAAGAAGATTAAAGAGGAGGTGGTTCTATGGTTTTTAGCACAAGACCTCGATACTGTAAACAAACTCATATCAAGTTCAGAAGGAGAAGTGTCGAGGTATGTTTGGAAACCTCCTCCTATTTCTTGGCTAAAATGCAATATTGGTATTTCTTGGAGCAAAAATAACAGCCTTGCTGGTGTGGCGTGGGTGTTAAGAGATTCTTCTGGTTTAGTCTTACTACACAGCAGCAGGGCTTTTGGTTTGATTAATAGTTTGGCAGATGCAAAGCTCAAAGGAATCATTTGGGCTATGGAAAGTTTGGCCAGTCACAAGGTTAAGCGGGTAATCTTTGCTACTGAGGCTTCAGATCTTGTTGGAGCAGTGAATCGTCCTGAAGCATGGCCTTCTTTTCGGTATCAAGCTCACGAGATTAGTCATAGTTTGTGTTCTTTTTTGGACTGGAGATTGGAGTTTGAACCAAGGTTATCGAATAGAGGTGCTCACCTAATAGCTCGGAGTGTCACAGTGGATAATCGTATTCATTCTTATGTGGCTGTTTCTCATCCATCGTGGTTATCGGGTCTCTTTATGGATGAAAGAGTTTCTCCCTCTCTTTGATTATCACTTTTGTAGGCAGTCTTGGTTGCAAACGGTTGGACTTTTGTTATAATAAATCATCAGATGACAAAAAAAAAAAAAAAAAAGTTTAATTCCAAAATAGATTAGAAAATGAAATTACTCCATATTTGAACGAAAAAAAATAGAATGGGACCGAAAGAGATGTGGAATGAGATTTAGAAATGCCCTTACAATGATCTCCTTAGAAATGTTCAAGTCACTCCTTTTACTTCTTTCGCCAAAGAGATCGGATTTTTACTGGATATAGGTTCTAACAAGAGTATATTGATAGTAAAAAATAAAATAGTGGATTAGAGTGAAAAATAGAGTAATGAGCCATTCGCATTGTGACATAGCATTTCCAATCTGACGTTTTGAAAACATATTAAGGCACATACTTAATTTTTTAATTTTCAATTGTGTTAGTTAGCAACAGAACCAGAGTATAGAACTTGGAAGATAAGCCCAAAAATGTTCAAAAGCTTCGAGCCACCTTCTCGTACAAGTCACGTGGCCAGTTCCGGTGCGTGTTGCTTGCAAGAAACCCAGCAATCTGCCCAAAGCAATCAGAGACTCAAGTTTCATGACTTTGTATTTGTAATAGACTCAACCAAGATATGTGTTTCGTTAATTAATGTACCTTGGATCTCATGGCACGGATGGATCCATCAGTGTCAGGTACATTGTCCAGACACGTAAGCGCAACTTTGAGCAGGTCCGGGACACAAGTCTGGAAGTAAGGAGATGCACTCTGGAATACATCAGCGGTTGCATCGGGCACTCTTGGATCAAGATGAAGGAATGGAAGTTTTGCAATTTCCCTCAAAGCATCCAGATGATTGCCTTGTCTACCCAACTTGTGGATCGATAGTATTGCCTCGAGCTCTCTTAGTATGGTTTCTTGTTCCATCACTCGCTCTCTTTCCTGGAGGCTGCGAATAGAAGATGAAAACAAACCCCTTGAGCACATTTTCAACTTCAAGCAAAGTAGATGAATTATTTCAAGCCTGCAACAACATACCTGACTTCAGGGTAATATTTGTACGTCTGAAGAATATCGTTCCCCGCGAGAATAAGCCCTGATGTTCGGCTTTCACCATCCAACCTTCCACGGGCAAGAGAACAAATGGCTTCAGATAGACACTTGTTTATAATCTCCAAGGCAGCCGAAAATGCACCCACTCTCTTCTGTATTTCTATGGACTGAGAATATGGAAATCATGGTTAAAGCTCTCTATTAAAGACTTAAGCTCCAAACAATGTTAGATTAGAAGTTACTTACTTTGTCATACAATCCAGCTTCCTGACATTGATGTGCAGCTTCGATCAAGAACTGCTGTCTCAATCTAGCATCAGGAAAAAACCTTCCAAGCTTACCTTCTTCACCAGAACCTCTTCCCCCAAGCAAAAAGTAAATACCACCCTCTCGCAGGAGAATCTCAGTCAGTAGCTGCTTCAGCATTAAGTTTCTCTGCCTCTGTTGATCCATATTACTTCTTCCAGACCAAGCTAGTTGTCCCCCACCTACAGTAACAGCAGCTTGTGCATAATACTCTACTGTCATTTGGAGATCTCCGTGATGCAAAAACATTGACCCATATTGCCTAATCATGCTAGATGCCTCAGCATTAGCATCCATCACACTTAGTTTGTGGCCAGTCCCAGAGCCTTCAGATAAAACAGAATGGTCCACTAGAGAAATAGCTATATGAACAGCATCAATATTATACCCTCCGTCTCCTGCTTCTTTGGATAAGTGCATGATAGCAGGAAGCAACTGAATGCTGAGAAGCAAAACATATGGATATACCAAGGGGTCTTTTCCGTTCTTCGTGTAGTATGAAGGCTCGAATTTATTGAGATAAGCCTGAAGATCATCTAAACTGTACGGCGCGTGGCCATCATTCAAGACCACAGATGAAGATCCACCAGCCACGTCTCTTAGGCATGATAGTTTGAACCATAAGAAATCTTCAATTGTGTTGAAGAGCGTAGATAGATCCCTCAGTATACGCTCAATTTGCCTACGGGAACCAGAAATGATAGTGTAGAGTAGGAGTTTCTTCTTATCATATGCAGTTCGACCCAACCGATCACCCATTCTTAGCATTTTCTCACATTCTTCTGATGCAATTGCCGCAGTCTCTGCAGCCACCATACCATCTGTGGTGATCCACTCTGCAAGCTGAAAAAAGGAAAGGTAACCATAGAGCTGATTCCTAAACTCTTGTAAAATATATCAAGATCTAAAGGAAACCTACCAGTGGTGCAAATTGCTGAGATGACCGAGTTGACCGAGCAACTTCCCTAGCCTCCTCATAATACCCAGTTCGTAAGCAAAAATATATCTGCGATTCAAGCGATAGACATCAGCCATCCCGTATAAAAGGCCTGCATGTCCGCATCGTAAATCCCTATATCTCAATCAAATAATGATGACGAAGTTTAAAATTCAAAGCGCGAGGAAAATTATCCAAAACCTGTTGCCAAGTAGTATCAACAGGAGGCTGCCTACGGGCATCAGGTGAATCAAAATCTAAAATTCCATATTCTCTCAGACGAATCTGCACAGTATAGAAAACAAGAAATAAGAAAGCTAAAGAGCCGTATGTAAATATGATGTGTGCTAAGCTTTGTTAAGTCTGTGACACTTACCCTAAGGAAAGCACGAATTCTTTGCAAATTTCCAACAGATCCACCAAGAGCAGCCTAGAACAGGATTAGAAAAGCAAGAAACATGTCATCACCAACGCTCTTGAAATAGGATTGAAAGATTAAGGAACCTTTTCAGACAGCACTCGACCATTTGAAGTAGAGGGTAATCAAAAGATGCATTGACATACATGTAGCAGCTGTTACTATTAAGTATACAAAAAAAATAGAAAACGAGACAGAAATGAATACTTGTGTGGGGTGACTTTGAATTGTGTCCATTATATATCTCTCATGCCCACGTTGTAAATGACGTCTTGCACCTATCGCAAGGGACATCCTCTTCGAAATACCCTGTCGAACTGCTGAGTCTTCACCTGTTATTGCCTGGAAAAGGTTTTTCAACAATCAGAAATGAGAAAGGCAAAAAGATTAGAGCAATTCTTAGAGGGTGGCCTGGCAGGTAAATATAGTTTCCGGCCAAAAGATTACCTCCACAAGCTGCCATATTTTCTGCATGTTGACTGATTTTCCACGAGCTACCTCAGCACCAAGAGTTTCATAAGCATCCTTAAAACTCATTGCAGGCTATACAAATGTATGAATCGGGATCAGTAGAAAGCACACTAAAGAATCAATATGAGGGTAACCAGTTAATGGCTGTTGCATCAAAAGGCAGTGTGCATACAGACGAAAAAAACTATAACTAGTGTAGCTTGAATTCTAAAAGTAGTTAAGGAAAATGAATATTGTTCAGCTGCACTTATCAAACAGGATCTCAAGCAAATTGAACCAGTACTAAATTTCAAAACAAGGTATAGGTAATTCATACTCTAAATGGCAAGCCTCGTTCTCTTGAAGTGTTAAGTTTTTTCACAACCTCTCCATAGACATACGCTTTTTTCTCATGAATGGGTATGTTAGCTAGAGCCACAAGTTCTTTGCCTGGTGTTGAGGATACTCGAGGACTCGAACCCACCGGCACTAGTTGACCAGCATGAGCCTCTCTGCTTGTATCAACCATATTCGTTTTAGGTAACAGTGATATTCTGCTAAGGCTCTGAAGGAAGTCACGTTTTTCTTTTCTCCAATCATCCTGTCAAATCACATTCACATCCAAGATTTGCAATATCAGCTTGCACCTCCTTCTTTATATCAATAAGCAAACTATCCAGCCAATAAAAGACTCCTTCAAAAGCTAGTTGCATAGTACAATCCGTATAGACAACCATTGAGTAGGAAAGAACAAATTATGCACCTCTGTTTCACACATCTACTGACTTATCAATCTTTGCATGGAAAAGCATAATGAGAAGAAACAAAAGGCTAGGAGAAAAAAGAAATGAAGGATAAATTAAACATATGGAAATGTGGATAGCCGAAATACAAACCTCCAGAACTTTCATCATGTAATCATTAAAGCTTCGAACATTATCCTTTTGGGCTTCCTGTATAGCTGATACCATAGCCATTTCATGAACCTAAGGAAAAACAATCAACACACATCATAACAGTCATTCATCGCTAATAGAATCGATCTATAAAAATGGTAAACTTTGGTAAACCATCGAGAAATAGAAGTACCTGTTGCAGGTATTCTTCGACGCTCGTAGCCTCAGCAGGGAACACATCCTCAAATGTTGTCTTTAAGGATATCAAAGAAAGAAAACATCACGTAGTGGCACAACGAATAATCACATTTGTAAAGCAGGCGGCAAGCTGAGAGATATGTAAAGCATACTATGACTACAACGCCTTGCAATACTAATAAACAGACCAAGGACACGGTCATACAACAGCAACTGGTCATGAATCCGTTTGCTAAGACAACTAATGAAGGAGATTTGTTTGACAAAATATGAAATATGTGTTACCTCAAGTAAAAACGAAACTACATGTTCATATTGTACTTTCTTATCTTAAAGCAAAAACCACCAATACACAAGTAATCGTTCCAGAAACGTATGCAGACCAGAGTAAGCTAAGATGAATTATAGAATAAGAAAATCTTCACCTTCAACTCAAAAGATTTTAGATCACGAGCTAGTTGCTCTGCGTTGATTCCCTCCCGTGCGAGTAGTCTGCGAACTCCAACAAAAATAAAGACAACAGAATCATCGCTTGCTTGTGGGCACTAACTACTCCCTTTCGAAAGTTCAACAATGGAAGAGAACAATTTTTTCGAAAAATCAACTCTAGATACTACAACTGTTTCTGGCACTACGGACTTCGGAGAATTTCATTTTCCCACCCCCAATTAACACTCGATTTTGGCATATACAACACAACACCAAGTGGTTGAGAAAAAAATTGAAGCAGAAAACATTCAAGGACTCAAAAATGGGATTACCTTGTAGCAGCAATAGACTGAGAAGGAGCTTCGTTCCTTAGGGTTTTAGCCTTGAGCTTCTTCGATAACGCTTCCAACTGCTCTAAATTTCTCTGATAGCGACACAGACACAAATCAAGATATGAAACATCACCTTTCCAGCCCAAAGAACAGACAGAGAACAAAAAAATCCGGAGAAACCAGAGGGAAATCGGAGGAGAAGAAGAAAAAAAGCAGCGGAAAGAGGAAGAACCTGAAGAGGAGGAAACTGAGACGAAGGAGCAGCTTGCTCCAGAAGCTTGGAAGAAGAATGAAGAAGATCAGTCCAACCACTCATCTCTTGGTCGTTCGCCATTGATCTTGGATTCGAGCTACCCTATGCAGTCGGAGGAGCAAAGAGAGGCTTTTGGGATTTAAACTTTTTTATTTGTTTTATCATTTATGTTTTTACTCTTTTGACTTATATTTAGCGCTAGTGATTTTACTATCATATGGACTTTTCTAAATTCTAACTATAAATTTTAGTTTCTGTTGTCGGATTTTTTTCTTTCTTTTTGATAATTAATTTATATTTCTATTGTTTTTTTTTTGTTAACAATCTAAAATCGAAAATATGCATGTATGTTGTAGAACGGGTTCAAACCTGGAAATATGCACTGTGTGAAGTAGAGGACAGAAAAAGATAAACATTTCTTCTCTACATGTTGGACTTTTAAAAGATTTTCCCAACTTAATCAATCATCATTGTGTGATCAATATACCCTTAAGACAGTTAGACTCAAACCAGCAAGGGATAGACCCATAGAGTGACAAATTAACAGCATGGGGAATAAGACTGAATAAGTAAAACCTTCTTTCTTACTATGAAATTTTAATTTTCTTTTTAAAGTTTTTAACCATTACAAGAATCTTAACAAAAGGACTCCAAAAAAAAAGAATTTGAAAAAAAACAAACCAAAACGCCTCTACTCGAGAGAACAATTGCTTTGTATCCTCCTCAATATAGATTGTATATAGATAGATCTCTATTGCATAGAAGAATAAAGAAATAATTTCAAGGACTTGAGAGGTTTTTAAGGTCCTCTTCCTTAGCATACCAACTTGGTGCTATCTTTGGAAGATGAGGATACAAGTCTTTGTATGAATTTCTTATTGTCCCTTCTGCTACTCCTGTCGCTACCGATATATCTGCACCCCAAATATTAATCAGTCTGAGATTTGTTTATAACTCTTTGCTCAAATAAATGCTCCCGGGAAAAAGAAAAAAAAACAAACCTTTGAGAGACTTCTTGTCACCAGAAAGCTGGGTTATGATATAAATAACTACTGCTGCTATTGATATAGGACTTCTCCTGCGAGATGCCAAATAAGATCTGTAAAGGTTCTGCTGTGCCTATCTAGGTACCGAATCTGCGAATAAAATGAAATGTACCGTATATCAAATTCCTCAGATTTTTGCACAGCTTCCTGAGCAGCTCTAACCGCTTGCTGAGACATTCCAAGGTTAGAGCAGAACCTTCTCTGCAATATCAGAGAGAAACGCAATGTCAATACAAGCCAACAAAAACTAACAGTACAATATCAAGTTAAAGGTGCCAGCAACAAACTTGTAAGGAATTAAATCAAACCCACCATGAAATCACCAGCGTGTATAGTGCCTAGTTCCACAGACTGACCAGTCTCCAAGCCCAATGTTTTAACTATGTAGTCTTTTGCTCGTCCAATTTCCTTCTTTGTTGCTCCATTGGCAACAGAGCAAATTTCTATTCAAAAGGTTCAGGAATTTGATTGACTTATGGCAAAGCTATATCAAGAGGTAACCAGACTCTCTCAAATGAGAAATCTTTGAACTGTACCCTTAATAGTCCGTGGCTTGTCCTCTTGTCTACAGGAAATGTACAAGCAGGCTGCAAAAAGTGCATCCTGATTTCTTCCCCTGCTTGACTTTTGATCCTCCAGCCTCTTAAATATCTCATTAGCCCGATCCTACATATCAGCAAAAAACCACCAAACCCGTAAATGATAGGCTTCAATATCACATACTGAACCAGTGAGATAACTTCTAGTAACATATCCGCAGCCTATTAAGTTACCACACAAGATTAACAGAGACGAACAAGCTTACCTTGATAGTCGCAACAAGCCCCAACCTGGAAAAAACATCGATCAATGAGTAAGTACTCTCACACGAATCACAATGTACACACACAGAAAAACATGAATCTAGCAATATAAACAAACACTCTACACCAACAGCAGCAACATCACCAAGGACACAACTCTCAATGGACATTAAAATGGAACCTCCTTTTGTTATGTGATTGACAATGTGATTTCTCAAACGAGTAATACTTGCAAACAGGTATCAAGCATGGATAAATCAAAACGCACAGTTAATCGGAATTAATGAATGATATCAATTATGCATGAGGTGGATCCGTCAACCCGAAACTGCGTGATAAATCAAAGCAAGGCCATACAAAATCAATCTCCAATCGAACACTACTTGCATAAACCAGAGAACACCAACAAAAATTCGGTTAGTCTTCATAAGGATCATGTGATCTAAGCATCATAACCTACAAAGATCCGAGACAATCTGAGGGGCAATATGAAAATATGCGAGAATGGGATCTCAAAAGGGAACAACGGGATCAATCAAATCGCACTACCTATCAGACATGGTGGCAATGGTTTTAAACGCTTGGGTCAGACCACGATCGGAATTGGAGTTACGATTCTGCCACCTTCCGAGAGAAGAAGACAAGAAATCGCCGGAGGAACCGTTGGGCTTTGCGATGACAGTGGTGAGAGCACTATCGGCGAGAAGCGGGTTGGTCGGACCACCGACACGATTGGGATCGCTGTTGGAAGACTCATTGGCGAAGGTACGCCACTCGGAGGTCTCATCAATCGAGTGCGATTCCAAAACCAGACCACACTCGGAGCAAAGCGTGTCTCCGGCCGAGTGATCGAACACCAACTCCGTCTCCCTCTTACAATCCGTACAATACGCATCCGACATGATCAAAAACCCTAAATTAACCACACAAAAAGAACCCTAATGGATCTTAATCGGTTACAGATTCCTCCGATTTCTTCCTCTTTCGTCTTCTTCTTCGGGAGACAATTGAAACAGAAACTACACGCGATGGATATGTGGAGAGGGAGAGAATCCGTAGGTTTGTTTCCCGTTTTATAGACAAGGAGATAGGGAAGAACTAAGCTGTAGTGAGGTGCACCTAAACAAGAAGATCTGGATCGTAGCTTTTAGTGGGACCCATTAACAATCAATCGAACGGGTCTCTTAATTCTCTCCAGCGATTGACGTTTGTTTGTTTATTTTTTCTTTTTTCTTTTTGTAGCTTGCTTGTCCGTTTTAGGAGGATAGAGGAAAAAGAAACAAGTGACTTGTTAGGGAAGTCATACCGGTCGCATGTGTTGGATTTAGTTGGAAAATTTTAGGAGTGTTTGGATATAGGAACAGAAATAAACTTGTAGTGTTTGGACTTTGGATATAAGAACAGTATTGTTATCCACATTCGGGTCACATTGAACTTGGCTCAATAAACAATCAAAATACAGAAACCAAATATTGGCTAAATTGTGTTCCTGAAATAGCTAAACATTAGTACGTGAGACAAACTGATATTTCGCTCTGAAGTTGACGTATCACCCCTTTTTATACGTGTCTTCACAAAATTTACAGAAAAATATTCTACTAAATAAATAATTTAATGAAATATGAATGCTTTAAATTTATATCCATATTATGTGACTTCACAAGTTCACACCTTTGTGAAGAGCAAAAAAAAATCTTATATAATACGCAGGATAAGTTTTACATTTATGACTAGAATATTTTATATTTAAGATATTACTTTATCAATCACGTAAAGGGATAATAATTCTATCTAATGTTTGTATTATTACACATAAACATTAAAGTGTCTCAGATTCTAATTTTATTAGTTGTAAATCTGTGCCGTGCGAATTATATAAGATACTTTTGTTAAAAAAATAAATCAATTTTGAACATTGCATCAGTGACCAACAAACAAAAAAAAGATGTTGATACTGTGTATCAATTATTGTTATTCTGATTTTTTTTTTTTTTTTTTGGGTTTGATTTTTTATTNTTTTTTTTTTTTTTTGGGTATGATATTCTGATCTTCATTTACCAAAAAAATAAAACATTCGGGCATGATTAACCAGAAAACCACTACGACAAGAAGATGGAGTATGGACTGTCTAAATAGATCGACTCGTCTGAGTCATCTCCATCTGGCAACTAGAAGATAATCGTTTTGCAAACACATGCTTCTAATGGTTTCAAACTAGAGGCTTTTCAATTCCAACTGTTTCTTACATTTTCAGATTCTCATATCTAGGGAGCAACTTCTAAAAAATCCTAAATTTTGTATAAACACATGCTTTTCAATTAATTTAACATTCCACACACAAAAAAAAAACATCCGTAAAAGGAGAGATTCATGCAGAGACAAATCGTTAGTGTCTATATAGCTACGTAAAAATATAAAAAATGGAGCAGAGGAAGAGAACAAACAAAATCTAACAACCTTTCGTATGAGTTTTCAGAAATCATTGGAACTTGGAAGGGATGAGATGCCTTTGTAGTCAAATTAATTAAATAGTCATTTTATTTTTGCATTTTTTTTATGGTAAATAATTGCTCTAATAATCGGCAAAGATACAACTCGTTGCCTTTTGTAAAGTAGCTTACATTATGCGAATCTAATTGTCAAAGAAGATGTTCGGCGTCATGCACATGCCACATGCTCAACAAGAATGCATATGTGACCTTTTAAAATTTCACGCCGTTTTACGCCCAGGAGACCAGAAAATGCTGTGCTGTTTCTTTTCGTCTGAATAATCCTTCCTTGCGTAACTTGGATCATTCCCAAAAAAATAATCAGTCCACTAGCTTTCGTTTTCTCCCTTATCAAGTTAAGACCTCACCAAAAGAAATTCTCTTACAAATCTGTAAATTTGTGGATAAAGTTATGCAATAGATATAAAAAATAAAAATAATCAAAGGTACGATGTAATGTTAACAACCACAAAAAAAAAATTAAAGGCCTAATTTGTTAGACTTTGACCAAACACTTATACAGCCGTCTCCTCTCTGTTGTTTCCGTGTTCTTACCGAAAACCAGAGGAAAGCCCACCGAACCCCAAAAAAAAAAAAAATCCTTTAATAAACATTATTTTAAATAATCCAATTGATCCCTTTCATAGTTTTCACTCGTTAAAATAGTAGTATATATATATGCGTGTGTATCAAAAGTCTTGCGTGTCTGTATCAAAAGTCTCTTTAAATCCTCAAAGACCACCCATCTCTATATCCTTCCTCCTGAAGACTTTTCTTCTGTGATCAGAGAAACTAGTCTGTGTAGTTTTCTTTTCCGGTGATTTTCTCTCCACTTGTGCCTGAAACGTCAAGAAATTACCATAATTGATCAACCTTCGTCAAAATTCAAAACCTGGGTTCAGGGTCTTTTCTTTTTTTCCTGTCTTTGTACTTCCCCGAGAAGATGGTGCAGTATCAGAGATTAATCATCCACCACGGAAGAAAAGACGACAAGTTTAGAGCTTCAGTGGAGGAAGGTGGTGGCTTGAAGAGAGCTAAACAAAAGTTTCTCTCTCTTCTCTTCCTCTCTATCCTTTCTTGCTGTTTCATTATGTCTCCTTATCTCTTCGGCTTCTCCACTCTCTCTCTCCTAGGTATGATTATTATCTCTCTCTCTCTCACAGTCTTATTGTTTGTTTTTTGGATTTTGTATTTCTGTTTCCCTTCTTATTTATCACTTATATCTCTCTCTTTTACTTCTCCTGCAGATTCGTTTAGCAGAGAAAGCGAAGGTCTTAGTTCTTACGAGCCATTCGCTGCCCCTCTCTGCCCAGAAATCTCCAATGGTTAGTATTCTAGTTTCTTTTTTTACCATATCCAAATATCAAACCCTGAAAAAAAAAAACAGAGGTTTGGTCTATTCATCTTAATTAGAAAACAAGAGTTTTGCAGTCTCCTCTTTTTCAAACCAAAGTAACATTTATTGTACAAAAGTTTTTGGCATGAATAATAATTTGACATTCATTTCAAAAAAAAAAAAAAAACAAGTTTTGTGTAATCTGTTATAAACTTATTGTTATCGATTCTTCATCTCTGTGTAGGAACCATTTGTTGTGACAGAACCGGTTTAAGATCCGACATCTGTGTAATGAAAGGTGATGTTCGAACAGACTCTGCTTCTTCCTCACTATTCCTCTTCACCTCCACCAAGAACAACACAAAACCCCAAAAGATCAAACCTTACACCAGAAAATGGGAGGCTAGTGTGATGGACACTGTTCAAGAACTCAACCTCATCACCAAAGATTCAAACAAATCTTCAGATCGTGCCTGCGATGTGTATCACGATGTTCCTGCAGTGTTCTTCTCCACGGGCGGATACACGGGAAACGTTTATCACGAGTTTAACGACGGGATTATCCCTTTGTTTATAACTTCACAACATTTCAACAAAAAGGTTGTGTTTGTGATCGTCGAGTATCATGATTGGTGGGAGATGAAATATGGAGATATCGTTTCGCAGCTCTCTGATTATCCGCTTGTCGATTTCAATGGAGATTCACGAACACATTGTTTCAAGGAAGCAACTGTTGGATTGCGTATTCACGACGAGTTAACAGTGAATTCTACACTAATGATTAATGGGAATCAAACCATAGTCGATTTCAGAAACGTTTTGGATCGAGCTTTATCGCCTCGTATCCAAAGCTTGGTTCAGGAGGAAACAGAGGTTAATGAGACAACAACACTTGATTTCAAGAAGCCGAAACTGGTGATTCTGTCAAGAAACGGATCGTCGAGGGTGATACTAAACGAGAATCTTCTTGTGAAGCTAGCAGAAGAAACCGGGTTCACTGTCGAGGTTCTAAGACCGGACAAAAGAACAGAGATGGCTAAGATTTATCGGTCGATGAACGCGAGCGATGTAATGATCGGAGTGCATGGAGCTGCAATGACTCATTTCCTTTTCTTGCAACCGAAAACCGTTTTCATACAGATAGTTCCATTAGGGACCGATTGGGCGGCAGAGACATACTATGGAGAACCGGCGAAGAAGCTAGGATTGAAGTACATTGGTTACAAGATTACGCCGAAAGAGAGCTCTTTATATGATGAATATGGCAAAGATGATCCTATCATCCGAGATCCAGATAGTCTCAACAATAAAGGATGGGAATATACGAAGAAAATCTATCTACAAGGACAGAACGTGAAGCTTGACTTGAGAAGATTCAGAGAAACGTTAACTCGTTCGTATGATTTCTCCATTAGAAGGAGATTTAGACAGGAGGTTCCTCGTTTACTTGTTACATAGAATAAGATGAGACTTTTAACACTTTTTTTGTAAAGTTTTGATTCTTTTAAATGACAATTAAATTCATAAAGTATTTGGTCTGTGACATAATTAATATCTTACTCACCATACAGTTGATCGATCCGATTGAAAATAGATATGGGGAGATGGATGGTTAAGATGAAGTTGGAATACAAAGCTGATATGACCCGGACATGGCTGGCTTGAGTTCTTCGTGGATCGAATTGGGCTTTGGAGTGAAGCTGTTGGGCATAAGAAGTAAGCTTATCATTATATTATTTTTGGCCCATTATATAAGTTTTCCTTCTACTACTTGAGAGTGAGTATATAGAACAAAACTCTTTGTAATTAATTTAGGGTTATCAAAGAATGATCAATTGAAAGAAAAGTGGTTCTCTCAGGCCCACCATAGCTTCTCCCCATTTCTTCTGGTTTTTTTTTTTTTTTTCATCTCATTTTTGTTCTTGAGATGAGCCCTAACTAGGATCTGATATCTTTTGATTAGGCTACATTTGATAATCAATATGAATTCCTAAAAGTTATATTTTTACAGAATAGTGCACACCCAACTTTAAAATATAAGCCCTGCAAAATATATAAGACCAAACTAAAAGAAATACGGATTTTGAATCGGATCATACCGGATTAACCCGACTGACATACTAAGCAAGTGAAACTAATATGTGATGGTCAAAACTGGTCCTGAATCTAAGCAAGTGAAACTCGGGTTTGGAATCTCATAATAGATATTTTTCTGCTGCCATGATATTAAGAAAATTCCGTGGAGGAATTGGCTTGAAAACGTGTCCATGTTTTAAAAACATAGACAGGTTTGATTTTCTCTATTTCATTTTTCAGTTCAATTCTTCGACGCGGAAAAAAAAAAAGAATACAAGGGCCGCACATATTTTTTAGCTCGGCCCACAAAATTGAACAAAACATGTTGTATGGTGCGAGAAGATAGATTACTCGATCAAAATATATATAGACATTTGTTATAAACGATGATAAATATGAGTATTTGTAGACAAAGTCATTTCGATCTTGCTGCCTTAGTATAATATATTCTCAAATTATCAATAAAAATTTTAGATGACAAAAAAAAAAAAAAAAAATAGACAAAGTCCAAATTAAAATTAAAAAAAAAAAATTATACTCTCTGTTTTCTTTTATATTCTCTCATCGCGAATGAAATAGGTTTAAGTGCTTATAATTGAAGTAGAATACAAAAAAAAGTGTCAAACCAGTCAATCAAAGAAACCATGTGTCCGATGATTTGCGGTTTGTGATGTAGTTAATTAGGTAACCAATATATTACATCACGAAAGGAGGAACCATATCTCGTGTTTGGAACCGCCCAAATATCTTAAATTACCCTCCCGTTACAATTTTCTATGTTATGTAATCGGTCTCATTTGTTTTAACTATAATACTTTTAGCTTAGGATGGTTATGGTGATAAACTTATTAATTGATTTTTATAGTGAAAGCAAGGTTACGTGCGAATTTATGGGTACATTGTGGCCTCACACTTTAAACATACATATGAACAAAGAAACATGCGTATATATATATATATATACACATATGTCATGTGTATGTGTGTAACGTATTGTTAGAGAACTATTGTGGTTCTCTAAAATGAATTTATTATGTTTTTTTTTTCTTCTATGAGTGTTCAAAATCTCATTTGAGATATACCAAAAAGGCAAAAACTAATAATTTCTTGGAGGTATACAATAAACTAATTAGCTTATGACCCTAGAGTTAGTTAGGTCTCTACATATACGTGGCCTCTATCCTTAATTAATTTCCCACCACATATTAACATATACAATAAAGGCATAATCCCGCGCGTACTTAACTATATACATATTTAATCAGGAAAAAACAACTTTACTCTGCATAGATTAATAATAATTTGTGTATATCGGTAACATTATTTACACTTTTCTCAACAAAAAAAAACATTATTTACACAAACTTTGACAAACAGTATGTTGTCTTTGTGGTGTTGGTTACCATAGTTGTTATGCCGAAATGATAAATTTTTAATTTTTTTATCCGACTCTATTTTTACCATAGTTGTTAGGCAAAAACCGTTGCTTTGATTTATGAGCAACGTCACTACATACGACCGGGACAATATGGAAAAGGATATCTGCGACACCGTTTCAAGCCAAACAAAGGTTCAACGACTCCAGTTGCGTTGTCCCTTGTCAATATCTGATCCAAATGTCAACATATTAAAATAGTGTCAACTTAAAAATAAAATTCCAAAAAATAACATCAAAAATTAATATAGCCCGGTCCATCGTGGACCCATCCTAATGGGCGGTTGAGATTAGCGGATGGAGGCGAGACTTTGGTGATGGTTAAATGAAATCTCATCAGTCTATAAACTTGTAAAGACGTATATAAAGTAAAGATAAGTATACATAGCCATAGTCGTATCAATCAACTACACAATCGTATATTTATATATAAATACCTTAAGATACCAAGAGTGTATATTTATATAAATATCAAAATAAGCTGAAGCACATATAGAAAATGATAATCGATTATAAAACTAAATTATATAATCATTAATATTTTTTTTGTTTTAACACATTTTAAAAATTTTCATAGATAAAGATGTCCTAATATTGATAACGTTATTCCCAATAAAATAACAATGTATACTTTAATAAAATAACAATGTATACTTTATTTTATTGGGGCCTCTCAAATGATAGGCAATAAATAACATAATCACAAATATATGTTTTGAAAAATATTCATCTAAAATGTGTATAAATACACATACAAATCGACCACACCTCTTCGAACACTCATAATCACTTTGGTCGGCCGCTTTCTTCCTTTCCCCTTCCTCAACATCTCTATTAATTTTCCTCAGTGGATTTGATCGAGACATATCATAAGAATGGTGCAGTACCAAGAACTCGCTCTTCAGAGAAGCTTCAGCTGCAACACAAGAAAGATCAATCCGGCGACTTCTCCGGCGCGTGTCTTCCACAGCCGCTCTCCTTCCTACTCCGCTTTGATCCCAACCATCCCTGAGAATGAGCTCTTCCTCGTCCCCTTCCGGAGATGCTCCTCCGTCTCACTCCGACCAGTCTCTTCCTCCTCGTCTTCTTCATCCTCTAGCAACGTCGGGAAACTCCACTTGAAGCTTTCTTCCTTCTTACGTTCTCTCATCAACGTCATTAACATCCCCGCTTGCAAATTCCTCGCGCTTCCTTCTCCGCCGTCATATTCTTCCTCCGGCGTTTCTAACCAACTGATCTCACTCGTCACCGGTGGATCCTCTTCTCTCGGGAGGAGAGTCACCGGGACGCTTTACGGGCACCGAAGAGGCCACGTCACGTTTTCCGTACAGTACGACCCGAGATCCGACCCGGTCTTGCTTCTGGACCTTGCCATGTCAACGGCAACTCTCGTCAAAGAGATGTCGTCGGGACTCGTCAGGATCGCGTTGGAGTGCGAGAAGCGTCACCGATCGGGGACGAAGCTTTTCCACGAGCCCAAATGGACGATGTATTGCAATGGGAGGAAGTGCGGTTACGCGGTGTCGCGTGGCGGCGCATGTACCGATTCGGATTGGCGCGTGTTGAACACGGTGTCGAGGGTCACGGTTGGAGCCGGAGTTATTCCGACGGCGAAGAGTATCGATGACGTGACAGGTGGTGGTTTTGGTGGTGGAACGGAGCTTGGGGAGTTGTTGTACATGAGAGGTAGATTTGAACGAGTCGTGGGGAGTCGTGACTCGGAGGCGTTTTACATGATGAACCCGGACAAAAACGGAGGTCCAGAACTCAGTATTTTTCTTCTTAGAATATAAAATAAAATTAAAAACTTGTGTTTTGTTTAAGAGAATTATTGACTTTCTTAAAAAATTTGAAAATGTCTTAAGTGATGTATTATTATATAGTGAATGAATGCAATGCTGTGTCATGGAATATATGTAAGCGATAGTGATATAAAAGAAAGAGAGGGCGTAGGAGGTATGATAGGTTTTTTTTTCTGATTGTTTATTATTTGATGTCATGATGTGTGGTAATTTTTGTGTTTGTTAAAAAAGAAGAAAAGAAGGATGTGATTATTAGTTTGTGGTTTGCAAGGCATGAAGATCCCCACATGGTCCGTCATGATTAATGCCAATTTAAGATTCTTATTGTCTTTATTATAAACTCTATTTCATTTCGAGCAAGGCGAATTCGCTTCCACGTATTGTCTTCATTATAAACTCTATTTAATTTGAGCAAGGCGAATTAGCTTTACGTGTAACGCAGCGAGCGATTTAGTTTAAAACTAAACAACTACTATATTATAAAAAAGCACGCTTGCTTTTGAGTTGTAACGTGTAACAGTCAATTCATAACCAACCACCTTCTATATTTTAATGCAAGATCATATGATACCATCAAATTAACGAGTTACACTTGTAGGTATTAATATAGTGAAGTTTAACTTTTCACGGATAAAATCTGAAAAAAAAAAGTTCACATATACGTTTAAGCTTTAATTTACGAAAATATAAAACAAACAATAAATTAAATTTTTTTTTTTGGTTAAAATAAACAATAACAATAACTTAGTTAAATCTTAAAAAATTGAATAAGAATTTTATAACTTTTTTGGGTGCAAGCAATAAGAATTTATATCCATTTATCACTCTTGCAAATTGTTGTTTAGTAAACAGATGCTTTGTTGTCGAAATATATATGATATAAGTGAGCATAAAAGGAAAGATTAGAAACCACAACAAATGTCAATTGTTACTCATTTAAAAACATGGGGAGAAATATAAGGAAATGAAAAATGGAAGGGCTGATCGTGAAAAAAAAGTGGGTGGGAAAGAGCGTAAATCCCACAGGACTTGGCTTTAATGGACAAAGTCTAAAAAACTCATCAACAGCCGCAAAGCCAAAACTTCCCTTTTAGGAATTTTCCCTATTTTTTTTCTTGGTAGAACAGGAATTTTCCCTATAAGTTAGGACCACATTGGTTTTGCATTTTTTATTTTTATTTTAGAAATTGTTATTAGTTTGTGTATTTTAACTGATTTAAAAATTTATACAGAATTTATACAGAATTTTTGTATATTTTATTGATTTCAAAATCTAACATGTGGATTTTCAATTAATATTTAATAAATCAATTATTAGTATATTTTGGTTGTGTTGGTCTACACTCTAATATT
>OVAY01001119.1:0-35179 GCA_900406395.1 Kernera saxatilis
CTTTTTGATGCGGATTAGCAGCCTTAACATGAATCCGATATAGTACTGACTTTCGAAGGTGCTCTTTTGTCTATTTTTGATGCGGATTAGCAAGCTTTTGTATCTAGATTAGCAGCTTCTGTAATTGTCTTTATATGGTCTTTAATGGTTGCAAATTGTTATAACAACTGAATTGTCCTATCTATGTATGTACTTGTACTCGCTTGTTTTTAATTTGAACAAGTTGAATTTTGGTTATATAACCCGATTTTAAATGTTTTTAACAGGTTTTCGGACCTTATATAAATTGGAAAAATCGTTCCGTTTAAACCGATTACCGACCGACCCGAACCGAATTTAATTTCGGTTCAATTTGGTCAATATTTTAAATAACCGAATTCTCATATATCCGAATAAACCGACCCGTTTAACCCGTTCCAGCCAAAAACCCAGAACTAGTAATTCTACAAAATCCTTAAAATCTTTAAATTTTTTTAAATCTCTCTAACTTTCAAATAAATCTAAATTCTTGATACAATATGCCCTCCTAACTTTTCAAAATAGAAAATACACCACTTTGTTTGGATTTTAGGGTTAAAGATTTGGAATTTATAATTTCATTTTCAGGACTTACAGTTTAGCATATCTAAAAGGAAAACATTTACTAACTACAGAACATTTGTCCTCTTTATAAACCAAAAAGTTGGTGTATCGAAATAAATATTACGATCGCACAAAATTCAAAATAGTAGTTGGATTTGGATATGTTGGAATCAGTTATTTTCATGTATAGTAGCTTTCAAACAAAGGTCCCACGATCGAATGAGAAATCTCATTCCCATAAATTTATATTATCGTTAATCATTATAAATGATAATATCCGTATTGGCTGTGCATATCACATCGGCAGATACCAACAGATCCAAAAACTAATATAACTTGGATACACATAATATTACAAAGTCGAGAGCAAAGACATTTGTAACAACCTTAATTGATTTTTTTTTTTTTTTGGGTACAAACCTTAATTGATTATTTGATACGATGTGACCACAAAATCTTTCATCTTCTAAAATTACAATTTATACGATACGAAATAAACTAAACCGTACGTATAACCTAGTTGCGGTAAACATCTGATACACAGATTAAGGGATTTATTTTTAGTAAACACATTCAAATTGACTTTTAACTCTGGAGAGTTTTATTGGCAGATTGGTTGGGAATGTGAATTTACAGAGTTGTTCTCATATATAAAATTGTAATATTAATAATTTTTATGAACTCTAAAATCATTAAACTTTGATTGGATAATTAGTGTTCATAGTGTTTGAAGCCATTTTGCCTTTCACCACTTATGACTTCGTGATTGCTCCTATTTACTGTAAAATGCAATTTAAAAAAAAAGTTTATTTTTTGTTAAAGTTAATCTCTTTCGTTACTATATAACAAATATATACAATATAGGTTTCATGGATATACATATATAACTGAATATGAATATAAGTAACTTTTTGGAAGAAAAAACAAGTTTTTCGACAATATAGTACTAAAAAGATTGAATAGTTGTTCTCTACCATTTTGATATACTATTAAATAATTCAAATTGCACCACGCTAATCACAATTAATGGTGTATCAACCGTGTTTGCACTGTTATAACAACTACATTAAGTGACCATACCACTTCAAACTTTGCTGCGAATATTCAAACTTTTTATACATAGAAAAAGAAAAGAGTGGGGCATTAAAAGGAGCTGTCTTCTAGTTGGTAATGTGAATTAAGACGCTGGCAAATGGAAATACAATTCATGTAGGACAACTTCATACTTCAATCATCAACCCTTTTCACAATAGATAATGCGACCCAATTATTTCCCCATTTATCCCTTATTTTATAACTCGTGACTCTTATTGTTGTTGATACATATACTTATTTAATAATGATGCTTAATAAATTTGTTGTCAAGCAAAATCAAGAATTGATAAAGGAAGTCACGTTTTGAAGATTCTCTCTATAGTTGTTTCGCTGGAGGCGTTGAAACAGCCCTCTTTAACAGCTCACTTCCTTTCACAATTCCAAAATTCTTAAATTCCTCTCAATTTTCTTCTTACTTATTGTATAAATCTCTGTCTCTCTCTGACAAGATATTCCAACACAGCAGATAAAAAAATGGCAGCTTTCTTGGAGAAGGCAACTTCTGCTCTCACCGAAGCCAAGGAATCCGTTACAGCCACCGCTGAAACCGTCGGGGCCTCTCTAACCGATGCTCAGAAAACCGTCGCAGACTCCACTGAAACGGTCAAGACCGAAGCTGCAGCCTCCACTGAAACGGCCAAGACAGAGACTGTAGCCACAAAAGATAAAGTGACTACACAGGTTGGTTCTTGGTCACACCCTTTTACATGTGTTTTTTTTGTGTCCCCAAAAACTAACAAACTAACATATTGTTGTAATATGATGGTGTGATTAGGCAAGAGATGCAGTGGACAGTGCTTTGTCAAAAGGTATAGAAGGAGCCAAGTCTTTGCTTCATGTTTTTGAGGAGAAAAGGACTCAAGTTTCCTCCAAGCTCGTTGGAGCTGTTACCAATGCTGTCGGTGGAGCATCAAGCAGCACTGTGGCCACCCGAGACCTTCCCGTATCCACAGACAATCAGGTCAGATTTTAAGCAGAACTGAAAAAAAACTCTCTTACCAGAAGATTGTAATTCTCATCATGTTTTGAGAAATTGGATGTGTGTTTTGCAGCCTCTGTTAACTGGCGAACGCGGGGCTGAGACAACGCCGTGGTGGAAGAACTGTTGTGGAGTTCTTGATCTTCTCAAGTCATCAACTACAAGATGAAAGATCAAGAAAAAGGACAAACTAACGAATTTCACCGGATGAAGAAGAAGAACAGAGCAAGCACTAAAAGAAAGAACCCACCCCAAAACAACTTTTGATTATTTTTATTTCCTTCCTTTTGATTTTCATTTTCAGATTGTGTTTATCTGTTTTTTTTGTTTTTTTTTGTATTTTTTTCTGTCTTTTGATATCTTGATTGTTCCCAAGAACTTGTGTAAGAACCAATAAACCTCCCAAAAAAAAAGGTAATTGCTTTGTGATGAGTGTTTGATTCTCAGGAGCTTCCAAAAGCTGATCAAACAAACGAAACTAAAGACTCCATAGACAAAAACCATGGTGAAGCATAAAATTGAAAAGCAATGGCTTTTCTGGAATAGGATTCGATTAGGATTTCAGCTTCAGCGATTATTTTCGACGGATCAATTGTTAAACCGATATTCGATCAAATCTGATATGTTAAAATCGTAAAATACATGACTTTAATTTTAATCGTCAAATTTTTATTTTTTTTTAAACCCAATTTATGTAAATTACATGAATTTAAGGTAATTAATTGAGTTAAATCTTTATATATACTAATTTAAAAGTGTTAATGTTAAATTATTATCGCATTTTATATATAAAAGAAATTAGGGTAATTCTCTTTTTAAATTTTTTTTTTTTTGCATTAATTTTAAAAATAACAACAAAGTTCACCATTAAATGGAAAGGCCCACAGAAAAATCTATTTGAACAAGGAAGGGTAACAGAAGCCCATATTTGCAGTAGCCCACTAGGTGAACCGATGAGGCGATGAAGCGTTGAAAGTTGAAACGTTAGCAATTTGTGGGTTTTGGGAACGAAATGAAGTAATTTGGTTCTTAATAATTCATTCCATGCAATTCAAGATAGTATCTCGTGAGCAATGCATGTTCTGGTGAAGCCCTTCAATTCTCTCCCTCCATACTATATAGACTTTAGCCTAAAAATTTCGACTTATATATATATTACATGACCAAATTAATGTCACAACAAAGGGATATAAAAACAAAAGCAAAGAAGACGAGAATAGAAGTAGAGAAATGAGAAAGTTGTGGAAGAGGAGCTTGAAGCTTCGGGCTTGGGAGTTGGGTGCGATGGTATTCTCCCAAAAAGCCCTAATCCATCTTCACTTGTTACGTTCAATATCGATTCACTCGTGCTGCAATTATCACATTCAAAACCTCGTCATCATCTCATAAATTCTTATATTTCTATCAATTTATTAAATTTCAAAACATATCAATTTTTTTTAGAGATCTTTCATTTACCTTGTAGACGGAAAATGGCAAGATCCCACACCTGTTAAAAAAATAACAAATACAGTGAAATCACTAAACTCCAACTAATAAACGCATACAAACATTTTTTTTTTTAACTCTATGTCAGTATTTCAACTCATGTACTATTTGATCACTCGAAAAAGTATTCCACGTCACGAATTCAAATACAAACGGGAAAAAGAAAACTTATTAACCTGATTTATTTCCTGTCCGGTAATTATAGATTTAAAGTCCGAAATAGAATTATTGGTTTAAAAAACCACATATTCTTTAGAATTAAATTTTAACTAGACAGAAAGACTTACTTGGGTCAGCACTGATAGTGACAGCAGTTCCACCAAAATTGCAACTACTTGGGATTGGATTCTTCTGGTAATAAGTGTTAAATGCAAAAGAGGCATGTGCACTCAACGAGTTTGGGTTATAACACTTTCCTCCCTCTTGGATCTCCGAGCAGTCTGTTCCACCGATCCCACACGCGTAGTCCAAGGCCGCTTGTAACGCCATTTTTGCTGCGTTTTCTCTCGCGACGCACCAGCTTTCTCCCGGGGAGGCTGCAAATCGTGGTGGCGATGGAATCGTTAGTGGCGTTGTGGCCACGGCGGAAGCGTCAGAGTCGGAGTTAGGGACGACGGTTGTTGCGGTTGTGGTTGGGTTTGTAGCTAATGGTGTGGTTATGTCTTTTGCTTCTTCTATTGGTTCAGTACTAGCTTTTGTACCTGTAAAATCACAAGTAATGTTTTAATTTATGGATTGAGATGTTAGAAACATTAATAGTGATGTCTAAGATTTGGTTGGTAATGTTAGACCATTAATTATCATGTCTTAGATAAGTTCCTCTAATTAATTTGTAAGTTAGATTAAAAAAAGGAACTTAGACAATAAACAAAGAGACAATAGAGAATCTTTTAACTGAACAAGAAAAAGTAACGACTAGAATATTCGCAAGCTTGGCTCCACTCCAATTCACATGTGCAAAAAAAAAATTTAACTTCAACTTTTTTTTGAAGTTAAAGATAAGAAACCGTCTTAAGTAAAAACAAAAAAAAAGCTGAAAAGAAACACTCGAAGAAAATGAACAGAAAAAAGGAACGTTGCCTAAGAAAACACTTAAAAAAAAAAAAAAATTGCAGAAGAAAAATAAAGTCACTAAGCATAGATTAGAGAATTTCTAAAAGTCCTAAGACATAGATTAACTTTCCGCATCTTAAAAATAATAAATTCCAAGCTATAAACATTATCTTTAGCGAAAAAAGAATATTATTTTTGGATTTGCCATTAAAAAGACTGTGTTTCTGGAACAATTTGTAAATGAAATTTGCAACAACCAAATTTTTAACTTCAAAGTAATAAAACCAAAATCCAAATTTTATTATCAAAAAGACAATATTAATAAATAAATAAAAGTAATTGAAGTTTTTATCTTCTTTCAATAATGGATTGAGAAAGTACCTGAGAAGAGGAAGGAGAGAAGAAGAAGACTGGTTGCTACAAATCTGAAGCCTTTTCCCATTCCAAGAAACACAACTCAAACTCTTCGTCTCTCTTAAAGCTCCGAATCTTCCTGTCTTTTCTCTCCAAATCTTTCTTACCAACTATGCAGAGAGAGAGAAGCTGTGAGTTTGGAAGTTGAGTTAATGGAAAAGGAGAAAAGATTGCTGGAGAAGAGAGAGAGAGAGAGAGAGAGAGAGAGAGAGAAGAGAGTAATGATTTGTTTGAGATTTAGGTTTTGTGGGCAATGTAAAATGTAATGTGGGCTGCTTCTAGTGAGTGATGCTTGTAATGATGGTTTTTCTTTCACACTTTTGATTCTTCTATTCCCTGGTTCCTCCTTTTTCTACTTTTTTTTCAATCACAATAAGGACTTTTCCAATAGTTTTCTTTCTTTCTTGAACCTCTACATAAGCATAGATTATTTGCCGCTAAAAATAAGCATAAACAATTTGAGTAGTGGGCCTCACATAACATAGCTACGAAAGACATAACTCTAACTAAAACATTTTAATGTTAAAAAAAAGATATATATATCATAGAGACTTAATCAATATATAACTTATAGAAATTTTGAAAATTAAATTATCATTTTATTATTATGATTGAGATTATATGTTTCATGCGGATAACTTGTATTAGTCCAACAAAGAACAAGAGAATCAAACTACTCATGAGACACCAGTATTTTATATCTTATATATGAAGATTTTTGATAACTAAATAAAAAGAGCTGATATCAATTTATTTTGGGAAAACTAAGAAGCTTTTTTGAAAAAGGAAAATTTGAGAAATATGAAACAGTTTCAAGGTTGCCCTAGAAAGAGAAAACACCAACAACAATGAAGGGAAATAATAGATTTCCCAATCATTACTCATTATAGTCATTACATAACCACAAAAATTCAGTAATTATATCATATTTAAGATTCGGGCTTATACGAGATCGGTCAAACAATTCCATCCGTGAATATTGCACGGCCAAACCTTCCATCATATATCTGATCAATACTAGTAAGTAATGATTCATTTTTTTGGGATATTTTTTTAATTTAGATACCAAAAAGGAACTGTTTCTTTTACAGGAGCTTTGCGCTAGGATGCTACTTCACACAATCACACACAAACAAAAATAAAATGAAAAAACCGGGGCGTCTAGTTCTGGTGGTAAAAGGCTCACAGCTGTGAGTATTGCCACTTAGATTCGATTCCCGGCTACTGCGAATTTCACATGTGGGCTGCAGCACTCCAGGATTTGACACATGGAGCGCCATTTGGCCGACCATGTGGCTAGTCTGAATCCATTTCGGTGGATTACAGGAAACCTGGGTTATCAAAAAAAAAAAAAAAAAAAAATNAAAAAAAATGAAAAAGTATGGAGGAATAAATGCGATTTTATTTTGCGCTAGGATGCTACATAATGTTTCATTATCAATTCTTTATGTTTATTTGTCTAACTTGAATTAGTCATCATGTATATAACCGACACTCTAAATAAACTCTCCTATGCAATTTTATTTTTAAGATTAAGTACTTAAGTTTTTGCTTGGTGAAGCGATTTTCATTGTTGATAAAATAAAGCGATTTGCAGCAACAACTTTTAATGCAGTATATAATTTGAAATTCAATAAAGAAAAGGTAGCTGATAAACGAAATAGAATACTCTGTGTTCCGTTACTTTTGGTGAAATATAGCAAATTGATTGATTTGACTTTATGTCGAAGTAGGACCCAAATATGTTACAAACTTATAAGACTTTACTTTTGACTAATCTCAAACCAACTTTGTGTATTTATTATTCATATTTTTTTCACTGTACATTATTCATTAAGATCCACATTACTTTCTCATTGTAGCCTGTAGGTAACTATAGCTATATTTAAAATGTAAAAATTAGACCCTTATTATTAAAGTTTGTATCTTAATTGCTATCCGGTACTTTGTAAATACTATTCAAGTTTCAAACTCGTAAAAATTGTGCGGTGGATTTTTAGTGGACAAAACAACCAAAGATACAAACTTTCGGTGTCAAAAAGTAATGATAATAAAATAAGAAAACATAAATAATTCACTGTTTCTCGTTATTTGCGTAATAATAGGGCACGGAACGAGGAACAAAGAATAGAACAGCAAGTGGGGCACAAATTGGTTAGCAACAACATAACAAATGATGTCTATTTTGGACCGACTCTATCCAAAATTTTGATTCACCTAATCTTATGGTTATAAGAAAAATATGTCTGACCCCTTTTTTGAAATTATTTATTTCGACATATATATACATATATGTTATCCACTTATTCACTTTGCATTTTTTCTCCTCACGAATTCATTTATAATAATTTCACGCTAAGTATATGTGTCTTCTGTTGTATACAAAATTGGTTCTCTTAGAGTTATTGCGAGTCAAGTTAATTATCAAACTCGAAGAAATGTATAAGCCCTAAAAACTCTTTGTTATTTGTTATTATTAGACACAGTCAAACAAAGTTCTTAACCTCTTCTGCTACATTTTTGGATAATGGATACTACTAAATTTTCTCGCACTCTTTCAAAAACGCATTTCAAATTCAGAAAAAAAAAAAAAAAAACTCAAACGAGAATGCAAAAAAACTGGCTCGAGATTTTACTATTTCACACTCTCACTGATTCATCATCTTTATCACCACAAAGACTCAGAGCGATGAACAGATTCATATCATCACGTGGATCAGACTTGATCGAAC
Source organism: Kernera saxatilis (assembly GCA_900406395.1). Taxonomy (NCBI): domain Eukaryota; kingdom Viridiplantae; phylum Streptophyta; class Magnoliopsida; order Brassicales; family Brassicaceae; genus Kernera; species Kernera saxatilis. The sequence continues at coordinate 8,344 of OVAY01001119.1, forward strand.
ACAAACTCTCTCAACACACTTCATTCTTCGGAATCAAGCTCTGGATCCTCATCACAGCTTCCGCCTCCATATCTTTCCTCCTGGCTCTGATCGTTTTTGTCTTCCTCTGTTTCATCTTTAACAGGAGACGATGTAGACAAGAGCCATTCAGGCTAAGATCAAAGCTTTGTCTGCCTTTGTCACACAATCCCTTAAATGATAGAAGACATAATCCGTACAACCGCTGCATCGAGGATGTAGAGAGCCAGAGAATCTCTCAGGTTGGTTGGTCCTCTGCTCATCTTCCCTACTACACCAGCAGCCTCTCCTCTACCGGCGGATTTGGAAGCTTCACCGTGTTTACGTTCATGGAGATCCAGAGTGTTACAGATGGTTTTGCAGATGAGAATCTGATTGCTAAAGGAGATTCTTCAATGGTGTATCGCGGAATCTTGATGGGTACGGTTACTGTTGCTGTCAAACGGTTCTTCCCCATCCATCAAAGGTTTTTACTCGTTTGCTTGAGCTCCTCATAAATCTTACAATCTTAATACTTTGATCTGAAACAATAGTAAGACCAGGTATGAAGATAAAGATTTCATAACAAGAGCTGAGATGATTGCAAACGTTAGACACAAGAATGTCATGAGACTCCTCGGATACTGCATTGATGGAGACGAGAGGTATATATATATACTACCTCTGCTGTTTGACTTGCGTTGGAATGTAGATTCACAAGTCTATATGCATTTTAGGGTTCTTGTGTATGAGTATGCTGAAAAAGGCGATTTGCACGAATGGCTTCATAGATCTTCAGAGAGAAAACGGCCTCTGACCTGGAGAAAGAGGATGAAGATCATTCAAGGGGTAGCAAAAGGGTTTGATCTCTTCTCTATGCAATTCAAACCAATATTTGTTGTTGATTTCTGGCATGCATGATTGCGAGAGAACATTGTGGTTCATTATGTTTTGTGTTTCCAGGCTCGCGTATTTTCACGAAGACATTGAACCAAGGATTACTCATCAATACATAAGACCGAGCAAGATTCTTCTTGATTATCAATGGAACCCTAAGATAATTCTATCTATTCCAAGCCACGGTGATATTCCAATGAACTCAACTATTATCCCTTCACCTGATAATCTGGATGAGAAAATCGACATTCATTGCTTCGGGACTTTGATAATGGAGCTTGTCTCCGGGAGGCTCTCTGTAGACCAAAATTCACCACATGTGAGAGCATATTTTAGCACAAGCCCATTGTTACTTTCTGTACCTTAAGCTTATCGGTAACAATGTTGTTCTTGGCAGGTTTATCTGGTGGACTGGATCAAAGGGATGGTGGCGAATCACATGATATTAGATGTTCTTGATCCTAGCCTCCCGGAGTTTCCAACAGTGAAGGAACTCAAACGGATTGTGTTGATTGCCTTGCGCTGTGTCGATCCCGAGGTAGAACAGAGACCCAAAATGGGAGATGTGATTCACATGCTCCAGCCACATGACTTGCTACTGAGTAGTAATGTAATGAAACTTTTTGACATTTTCTGTTGCTTGTTCCTCGAGCTAGCTAATCGATTTGTTGAACCAGGATCCATCTCTTATCCTTACTTTGTTCTGTCTCTGGTGCAGGGAATACAGAAGCCTCAGAAGATCACCCGGTCACACGAGGCTTCTGCAATCAGTATTAGAACATGAATCCCAAGCAAACAACAAAATGATTGGCTAAGACATTGTACTTTCAATAATCTGGGTTTGGCAACTTTGAGTCACTTTCATGCTCATCCTAAGTAATTAAACCTGAACTTCCAAAGCTGTAAAACATCAGAGATTGCTTCAAAGCAAATTTTTCTAGAAATGTTTAAAGTTTCTTTGATAAGTGAAACCGTGAGGACATCTTATAGATAAAATCGGATTGCTTTACACTGAATCGGAAATTTCAAAACATCTTCTTTCGCCATCTATGCTCAAAATTAGGTTTCAAAGCACGAAAAAACGATTCTTTCCTTACGATCCAATTCAATCAACGACCTTTGGCTCCGGTAGACTCGGCCTCGGCTTGAATCCGATCAAGCTCCGAACGGAGGGGATCGGCATTTGATTCCAGTGAGGAGTCGAATAGAGACATTCTCCAAAACCGGTTAGTTCATGTCAAAAAAATAAAATAATAAATTATAATAAAACCGGTTAGTTCCAATAACCGGTATTATCAGAGGGAGTAAACCGGTAATATGTAATTGGCCTGAAGTGGTCCTATGCTTCACCATCGAGATTCGAGCTTTTTCTCTCTCTCTCTCAAACGCACAGACACACATCTTCGGCGTCTGAGGAATCTGTATTACTGTATTGGTATTAGTCCGTATCCAGACTTTTCCAGTTTAAAATTCGCGGTTTTAAATTTTGATTTCTCTCATCGACGCTTCGAATCGAAAGTCGTACATCATAGATCGGAGATTTTCGGGTGCTTTTTGAATCATTGAAGTCTCTCTATCGTTCACGTTCTCTGTTCTGATTCTTACTGGGTAATTTTTGAAAACTTGAAATTGGGTGTTTCCGACCGTCAAATCAAGGGTTTATAACATTTGCCTGTTTTGTTTCTCCTCTTTATTATTGCAGGATTTGATTTAGGTATGAATTGGGTTCAACGAAAAATCTACCTTTACAACGTCACCTTCGGGCTTTACATGCTTGATTGGTGGGAACGATACCTTTTCAGTATCCTTTCTCTTGGATCATCTGATCTATTTGAACTTTTTTGGGCATCTTGTTGAGAATCATATCTTATTCGGCTAAAAGATTGAATTTTTTGTTTGTTCAGCTTTTCTAGTTGCTATCTTCTGTTAAAAGCAAGTTTAGTTCGACCAAAAAAAAAAAGAGTTTAATTGAGATAGAAAATTGAGCTACTCTAGATTTAATAATGCATGAAATTTTCAAATTTGGAACTTTCGTTCAGCAAAAAAAAAAAAACCAGAGCTTTTGCCTTTTCCTCAACTCTTTTTCAGATTCTTTGGTGATAATCTTGATGTGGTTTATTCTGTACAACGGATCTCGCTACTTTTCTGAGCTTTGCAAGAGGTAACTTTCTTGATATTATGTGTAGCCTTTAGTTTGATTTTAGGCTTGGGCTCTGTTAGCATCTCGAATCCTAGTTACATTTATGTTATACTAGTTTCTATTTCTAGTTAGATGTATGATCTATGTTATCTTGATTCGGATATCAGGAGCCAGGAGGGCTCATTTGTTTGTGGATTTTGCATCACATGGATATTATATATTATCCGATGGCCAGAAACCGCATTTACTGCTTATACATGATACACATGCTCTAAGGTATCTTGATTGTACTTGCTAGGCTAATTTACTAGTTAACAACAATTCGATGAGGTTGAAATAATTTCTTGTTAAAAGATAATTTTAATTTCCTTTTATCTTTGTGCCTAGAATGGATTGAAAGGGTTGCGAGTGATTAATCCATCTGCTTAATCCTCAGTGGGCTTGAATAAACGTATATGTTTAATGTATCTAGAGATCGTTTTAGTTTGCTAGTTCGAATTGCCAAATTTGCTAACAGTGGGTCCATCACCGAGTTATAATTCTTTGGGATTTTGATCTTAGCTAGCTTGTGCTGAGTATTCTCAGAAGAAGCATCTGAAATCGATTTCTTGATAATCCTCTTGCGTTGTTATTCGCTGCTTAATTATGTTTATTCTTCCCATTCCACAGGCATCTTTCATGAAACCAGGTCATAGTTATCATGCCATGGAAGCATGGAAACGACATGGTCGTCTGAGACGTGCAAACTCCTTGTTCTGCTTTCGACCTCCTTCTCTGGCATCATTTCTGATCAGGCAACTGTTCATATATGTCTATTTATCATTTATTTCCATGTTTTTTTATTGAACTTCTTTTGTTCTGCTCTACTTCCAATTCAAATTCTGAGACAGGACCAAATCATATTTCTGGACAAAGCGTTGATGTAGTCTCCAATTCAGTTTCATTGATCTCCTGATGTTGTGTAGTAGTTCTGGCTCCAAATATTGGATTTTCAAGATTTTGTGTCCTCGCTAGTGAGTTCAAAGCGGATTTGGACTCTATATTCGAAGGATTGTCCAAGATTTTTCTGTTTTAGTCCACAATTGTCCGAGGACACACAAATAAAAACAAAATACAAGTGATCTCAAACTGTCTAAACATACAAAAAGAACAAATTCAGATGTTCAACAACAATATGAAATTTAGTTCATCAGAATATATTACAGAACCGAAATCTTATAAAGAGCTATGATTTTATTACGGTTATTTAAGTTATGTACACCATTTTGCCTTTAACAAAAAAAAACATCGAGTAACGTATCGACCAAGTTACTCTAACAAATGTGTTCTAAATCTTAATCGATTTTGTATAATATGAGGAAGCCTTACTTAATATTAAATATGTTTCTGAAACCATCCATTATCTTTTTTTTTTAAACATCATCAAATTTTATTAGTTGGAAACCACGTGATCCTCATGGAGGATGGATACAATAGTTTGCAGGACAAAATGAAAAGATACAAAAGAATTATCATATGTTTCTTTGACTAGATGATCTGCTACTTGATTTCCATGTCGAGGCGTCCAACAAGTCTCTGCATCTTCAAGTTTTTGAATCCATGATCGAATGTCACGAACCCAGTTGTGGTGAGCAAAATTTAAAAGTTCCCCTTTTATCAGTTTCCATACTTTTCTATTGTCCCCTTCGAAAAGAATTCTTCTATATCCACGGCTCCATACATGTTGTATCGCCATTAACAACGCTTGTAATTCCGCTTCCAGTGGTGATTGGCATACATACCCAATACTTTGACCCGCTTCAAGGAAAGTGCCATATGAGTCTCGTATAACCCAAGCCATCTTCGCCGGAGACTCATTACGCAAAAATCGGCAATCGTAATTACATTTGACATAACCTCGTTTTGGCCTTGTCCAAGATGATCTTCTATTTGTTGTGGTAGTAACATGGTGTCTTGGCAAGAGCCGTTTTGTTTTCCATCTGATTTTGTATTTTGTTTTGTAAATAATTATTTTTCTGTTCGATCAAGTCAGTATTACAATTTAAAATTTTAACACATACGAAAATAAATAAAACCAGATCCAAGTAACTATAGCGTTGAATTTGAAAAGCTTCCGTTATTAGGGGAGATAACAGGAATAAAGTTATTTATTTATTTTTGGTCGAAGAATAAAGTTATTTTTTATCCACCAAAGTCGAAAAGAAGTTTTACAAAACCAAACTGGAAATGATAACCGGAAGAACCACCTTAAACCGGTATTGACTCAAGTCATAAGAAACTCATCGTAACCATTTGAAATCTTTTTAATAACGTATTTTAGACAGGGTATTTTAGTAATCACAAATTAATGCTTCCAGAAATTGTATTAACGGTCGGTGTAATTTGAAATTTGAAATGTTTGATAACGAGGGTATTTTAGTAACTCTGTTTAATGAGTAGAAATATGAGCCGTGCCTTTTGAAATTCGAGTTGTTTATTCTTTTGATTCTTTCTCTCTCGCCCTCAAGCACACAATAGGGTTAGCTGTTAGCAGAGTCACGAATCTCTTGCTGGTAAATTTATTTTCCACTTTTTTATCTTGAATTCTCCAATTTGTGATCTGCCTTCACTTGATCGGACTCGTTATGCAGTTCGCGAAGAACTTTTGCTTCCACGGTGAGGATCGATCCCTGTGGCGAATCAGCGTATGATTAAATCTAAGCCGTTGCTGTTGACGGTGATCGTCTCCGTGTGGTGTTGAATTTTATCTCGTCGAACCAGTCGCGAACTAATCGGCCGCTCACCGGAGTAACACTAACGCTTCCGATTACGCTGAAAATCAGGTATAAAACCTTTTTTGTTCACTTTCTTTTCCTTTACGTCTGTGTTTTGATTTATCTAATTTGAAGTCAAAAACAATTAGCACTTCTTGTGATGATGCGACTTAATGTAGCGAAGTCGATGTATTTGTTAAACTTCATATTCTCTGGTTTTTAACATCTTGGGGTTACATTTATTGTGATAATTCTTATTTTAACCATCATGAGCAAAATGCCTATGTACAGGTTACAGGTGGTTCATGTTGTCAGTTACAGGTGGAGATGGCTTAATGTAAGCTTGTTGCTGTATTTAATCGAGGAGATGATAAAGAGATTTGATCGAATTTTCTTGAAAGGTAAACTTTGGTCGCTAGTGTTTGTTTAGTACATTCGTTAAAAATATTTAAATTGATATTATATATGTTGCCCAAAGATCAGAAATAATAATTATATTTGGTAACTGAGTGATGTTTAGTTGGTGAATAGAAAGTTTATTTAGTGTCTATCAGACATATACTGATTCTCTAGTGTTTATTAAATTTTCATTACAGAGTTACATATGCAAGAGATCAGATTTGAAGTATTGAATGAGCAAACGAAGGTTAAGGTGGTGTCTCTCTCTCCCTCTCTCACACGCATACACATACACATACACATACACATACACATACACGTACACGTACACGTACACGTACACGTACACGTACACGTACACGTACACGTACACGTACACGTACACGTACACGTACACGTACACGTACACGTACACGTACACGTACACGTACACGTACACGTACACGTACACGTACACGTACACGTACACGTACACGTACACGTACACGTACACGTCGTAGTCGTAGTCGTAGTCGTACACGTACACGTACACGTACACGTCGTAGTCGTAGTCGTAGACGTACAAGTCGTAGTCGTAGTCGTACACGTACACGTACACTTGTAGTCTTCCATCTATTTTTCGAGATGGCGATGGGGCATGTAACTCTGACCAGGTATCAAATTATGCCTCAAAATCTCATTTGGAGCATTAATGTTTTTTCCTTTTTCTGTCAGCTTCCGTCTGTTTGGTGTGGGCATTGCTCTCGTTTCAACATTACATCAGTTTGTTGGAGCATTCGGGATCGTATACAATGACACACTGGTTGGGTTCACTATAACGTTTTCAGTGAGATATTTGAATCCAGAAAGCTTACCTTTGTAGATAAATTAAGAGCTTTCTACTGCGCAACAGGCTCAAGAATCAGTTGGTTTACAACAGAAATGGCGGTCCACCCCATCAATATAATGCTGGGAATGATATTGAAGCCCACCTTTCTTCCATACTCTTCTTTTCGAGAGTTCATTATCTATGGAAGTGCATCGGATCAAGGTAACATTTGACGCTGTATTTTATTTTCAAAAGTTTGTATAATTATGCTATTTGTTCTAGCATATATGAACTCTAATCACGTTCTACGTAAACGAAGACTATTCTAAATACTTTTAGTTCTCACTATTCATTTGGTGTCTGGGAAAAATGGTTCTTTAGAATCTTATATTTATTTTTTAATCTTTTGGCTCATTTTACTCATTTTTTAGGGAAATACGAAGTTTCAGGGGGAAGAAATATATTGTGCATTACTTCATCCAGATATGAAAATACGAGCAAGCAACAAAATTTCGTAAGGGACCACCCTATGTAAGATGACTAGTAAGTTTCTTTTGTACCTTTCATTTTGTTTTGTGTATCCTATTTGTGTATGTTTGCTGTGCTAAAAAAATATTTTGGTTTCAGTAGAATAGATTCTTATGCTGCAAAGATCAAAAGTTGGTTAGGCTATTAAGGTTAAGGTGAAGTATCTATTACTCACATAACAGAAAAACCAGAACCAGAACTTTGTTTTATTAAATCCCTATTTCAGAGCTATAGCACTTAAAGATGCAAGGGATCAAATTTGAAGTATGTAATCTTATTCTTGGAGAGTTTTTCCCTACTTGGGAGTGCCAAACATTTTCGTAATACTTCTTTTAAAGGTAAGTGGTGCATCTTGTTTCTCTGTCCTAAAGAGTGAAGTGAAGTAACTTTCTCTTTATTTGCTTTCATATCTCTCTTGCCTTATTCATGCACAGGTTGTAAAGGCAAATCAGTAGGTTAGAACAAATGAAGAGTCAGGTAAAATCTCTTTTTTTTGGGTCAAACTTGATTTATATCTAATAAAAGGAGATCAATCCCCACTAACAGAGGAAGAGTTTAAGGAGGACAAGGCAGCTTTTGCTAAGGAGTAAGGAGTCTGCCTGACAATTGCTTAAACGAGATACAAAATGAAAAGAGATAGAGAGGAATATACGGCGCAGAAAAGTGATATTCCAGCGACTCAACGGTAGACTCCTCCGCATTATCAGAACCTGAGCATCTGAGGAGACTCTTAAGAATGAAATGTTTGCATCCAAAGCTGTAGTTAGAACTGACTTTATAGCTAAGGCTTCCACAATGATGGCCGAGGCTACAAAGCGGCGGTTACCTGAGCCCTGAAACAGGGGAACATCCCTCAAGTCCCTGAAGCACCAAGGAGGATAACCAAACAGCGGACACCATCTCGTGGTGGTTCAGAGTGAGGTGCTAAAGTCGAAGGCTTCCTGGGTTTAGGAAGGAGACATTGAGCATCTTGCCAAGCTCTAGCATCCAATGTGGCCTTCCGGCAAACTTCTTCTTCTGAGAAGGAAGGGTTCTCGAAGGTGACCTGATTCCTAGCTTTCCACAGGTGCCAAAAGATCCAGGGGTAGAAAGGAGTAGTTGACACTCCGGTTGGTGGAAAATATCTTCAGTTTGAGCCAGGTATCTGTATGTAGTCGTTTAATAGCCAAGAACAAGTGACTAGTTAGGTGATGTAACTTTCTATCTCTTCTTATAACTATTATCCTGTGAATAAGTTCTTGAACTGCAGCGAACAAAAGTTTTGGAAGCAATTCAGTCTCCGAGAAGTTTTTGTTACTTCGGTAAAACTTGATACTTTACGGGGAATCCTGATTAACAATGGGTACTCATGTTATACTTTTCTTATATGCTTAGCATCGAAGTGGTTTTATGTAATTGATGTTCAAGCTTACCTGTTTTAAAATTTCAGGTCCCACTTCCATCTCTTTTTTCGAGATGGCGATGGGGGATAACTCTGTCCAGGTATCAAATTACGCCTAAAAATCTCATTTGGATCATTCGAGTTATGTTGTAAGCTTCCGTCTGTTTAGTGTAGGCATTGCTCTCGTTTCAACGTTACATCAGTTAGGTGGCTCAGGATCGTATACAAAGACACATTGGTTGGGTTCACTATAACGTTTTCAATGAGATATTTGTATGCCCTTTTCCACACTATAACTTTTTAATCCAGAAAGCTTACCTTTGTAGAAAAATTAAGAGCTTTCTATTACGCGACAGGCTCAAGAATCAGTTGGTTTACAACAGAAATGGTGCCCCTACCCCATCAATATAATGCTGGAAATGTTTCTCAGAGTTCATTATCTATGGATATGCACCAGATCAAGGTAACACTTGATGCGATATTTTCTTTTCAAAAGTTTGGATATTAAGCTATTTCTTCTAGCATATATCAACTCTAATCACGTTCTAGGTAAACAAAGACTATTTTAATTACTTTTTATGTGTCTGGGAAAAATGGTTCTTTGGAATGTTATAGTTGTTTTTTTAATCTTTTGACTCATTTAACTCATTTTTTTAGGGTAATACGAAGTTTCAGGGGGAATAAATATATTTTGCATTACTTCATCCAGATTGAAAATATGAGCAAGCAACAAAATTTCGCATGGACCATTTGTAAGATGACTGGTAAGTTTCTTTCGTAGCTTAAATTATGTTTTGTGTATCCTATTTGTGTATGTTTACTGTGCTAAAAGTTCTTGCTAATAAGATGTTTTGGCACCAGTAGAACGGGATTTTATGCTGCAAAGATCAAAAGTTGGGGAAGGTAAAAAGGTTAATTAAGGTGACGTATCTATCTCCCCCTCTCAGAAGTTTTTATTTTAATAGGTTCATCGCTTAATTACTGTTGAAAATATTTTCAGATTGAGGCAGGGGTCTGCTCATAAGAACAAAAGTTACAGAGGCGTATATTTGGTGTTTAAGTGATAGAATCGTTGGTAAAAAGATAATATGGTTTTGATTCTCTAAATAGTTTTATGAAATCTCTATTCAGAGCTATACCACTTAAAGATGCAATGGATCAAATTTGAAGAGTTTTTGTCCACTTGGAAGAATCAAACGATTTTCTTAGTACTTCTTTTCTTTTAAAGGTAAGTTGTGCATCTTGTTTCTTTAAGTGAAAAAGTCAAGTGAAGTAATTTTCTATTTATTTTCTCTCATATCTCTCTTGCCTCATGCATGCTTAGGTTGTAAAAGCAAATCAGAAGTCCAGAACAATTGAAGAGTCAGGTATAATCTCTTTGTCTCTCTTCTCATGTTAAAACACTTACAACAACACACACAAACACAACAAAAACAAAAGACTTCACAAACACTCAACACAAATACAATAAACTCAACGCAATCACAAAAACTAACACAACAAACACAGAAAAAAAACACAATCAACTAAAAAAGCTCCACACAAACACTTAACACTAAAAAAAGGCACAAAACTCCTCACTCAAAACAAAAACTTCACACGCCACAAAATACAACACAAAACTCGACAAAAAAAATACAACACGAACAAAACCCTACAAATACTCGTTCTCAAAAAAAAAAACCCTACAAATACACAATCACCTGAAAAAAGAATTTATCATCGGTACTTTTCTTCCTATGACAAATAATTATACCTTTATGGATACTTTTTTGTTTTTAATAAAAGGTCAAATACTTTCTTCTTAACTTACTAGAGTTTAACGATGTCTATTTAAGTGATTGTAATATTATTTTTGGTAATTTTAGTTGATGAACATGATTTTTTTATAACTCCTTAATGTAACTTGTTTTTTCTGGATGTATGTTTTTTTTTCGTTGTTGTTGTAATGTGATATTTATTAAGCAACAAAAACTTCTATACAAAGAGGTTTACAGTAAATAAGTTCAGTAAGGAAAATATATGTTTTTGTTGCTAAGTCTAAAGAAAATATATGTCCATAATAAAAGAGCAACAAACCGAGACTATTCGCAAACACAAACTAACTTATAGCGAGGAAGAAATCTAAAAGTAGTTGAGCTGAAAATCGGAGACGAGAGAAGACGAAGATTAACAAATTGGGAAGAGATTTTCTGATTTCTGTACACAATTTTAAGCTTAATCCGGGTCTAACATTCTGTTAAACCAACCTAAACCATACATTATACCGATTCCCTAATTTGTTAAGACCTAATAAACAGCGGCTAGTAGTGACAAAATTCTCTCATAGTTCAAATTCGATCACTGATGTAACTTTTGTCGGGTAAACCAGTTTTAATTTAAATTGGTTTGGATAATCCAACTCAGTTTTGGTTCGACTCGGTTTATTAAATTGGCCACTAAATGAAAGACACGTAAGCTCTTCACGAACCACATCTGTTCCCTTCAAAAAAAAATCCCCAAGTCCTTCACTTCCACAGCGCGAGATTCTCCTTGTTCACTCTCATCTGCAATCGATACAGGTTCTTCTTCTTCCTCTTTCTTTGCTTAGATTCGGTAAAATCTCGGTCGGTGTTCATGACTCTGACTGGGTTTTGTTAGGAAATATTCGGTGACATTTCAATGAACTAAGAATTCGGAAGTCTGATGAATTTCTGGGTTAGTCTTGTAGGGAGTAAGAACCTACAGGATGTTGATAAAGGTTCTTATGACTCCAGAAATGGATTAGTTTTAGTTCCTTTGATCTGAGGATTAGGTTGTTGTTAGTTCTAAGCTTTTTAATTGATTGTACTGTTCCCAGAAACTTGCATGCATTCCTCGTTTCTTAATCCATGGGATTTTGCTATCAGTTAATTACTTTTCGTTCTTTGATGAATTTCAGATGGCAGCTTCATCTGCTTGTCTTGTGGGAAATGGATTGTCAGTATACACAACCAAACAGAGGTTAAGCAAGAATTTTTCCCGCAGACAGATTGGCCTTTCCTCAGCCCTCAATTCAGTTAGTAGAACATCTAAGGTTAATGTCGTGAAGGCTTCTTTGGATGTGAAGAAACATGAAAGAAGAAGAGATTTTCTCAAAATCTTGTTAGGAAACGCCGGAATCGGTTTGCTTGGAAGTGGGAAAGCGAATGCAGATGAACAAGGGGTTTCTTCGTCTCGGATGTCATATTCGAGGTTTCTAGAGTATTTGGATAAGGATAGGGTGAATAAAGTGGATTTGTATGAGAATGGGACAATAGCTATTGTGGAAGCTGTTTCTCCCGAGTTGGGTAACCGGGTTCAGCGTGTACGTGTTCAGCTACCGGGATTAAGTCAGGAGCTTCTTCAAAAGCTGAGGGCCAAGAATATTGATTTTGCAGCTCATAATGCTCAGGAAGACCAAGGTTCTGTGTCGTTCAACTTGATTGGTAATCTCGCTTTTCCAATGCTTTTGATTGGTGGATTGTTCCTTCTCTCGAGACGGTCTTCTGGAGGAATGGGTGGACCTGGTGGTCCTGGTTTCCCACTTCAGTTTGGTCAGTCCAAAGCAAAGTTCCAAATGGAACCGAACACTGGTGTAACATTTGATGATGTTGCTGGAGTTGATGAAGCAAAACAAGATTTCATGGAAGTGGTGGAGTTTTTGAAGAAGCCTGAGAGATTCACTGCGGTTGGTGCCCGGATCCCGAAAGGTGTTCTCCTTATTGGTCCTCCTGGTACCGGGAAAACCCTTTTGGCAAAAGCCATTGCTGGTGAAGCTGGTGTACCTTTTTTCTCCATCTCCGGTTCTGAGTTTGTTGAGATGTTTGTCGGTGTTGGTGCCTCGAGAGTCCGCGATCTTTTCAAGAAAGCCAAGGAAAATGCTCCATGCATCGTCTTTGTAGATGAAATAGATGCTGTTGGTAGGCAAAGAGGAACCGGAATTGGTGGAGGTAATGATGAAAGAGAACAGACTCTCAATCAGCTCCTTACTGAGATGGATGGCTTTGAAGGTAACACTGGTATTATCGTAGTTGCTGCAACCAATAGAGCTGACATTCTTGACTCTGCCTTGTTGAGGCCAGGACGGTTTGACCGGCAGGTATCATCTGATTGATACACGTTTTGTAATCATATACTACTCGTATAGCTGGTGCTTAGGTATGAGTTTCTGATGCAGGTAAGTGTTGATGTTCCAGACATTAAGGGGAGAACAGATATTCTCAAGGTTCATGCCGGGAATAAGAAGTTTGACAATGATGTCTCGCTTGAAGTAATAGCAATGAGAACACCTGGATTTAGTGGAGCAGATCTCGCTAACCTCTTGAATGAGGCTGCTATATTGGCCGGCCGGCGAGGGTGGACAGCGATATCATCTAAAGAGATCGATGACTCCATTGACAGAATCGTAGCTGGCATGGAAGGAACAGTGATGACCGATGGGAAGAGCAAAAGCTTGGTTGCTTACCATGAAGTTGGTCATGCAGTGTGTGGGTAAGTGAGAATTAGATTAAAACCATGTCTTTATATTTTTACTATCAAGAGCGTACTTTGAAGTTATATTCGTTGTCCTCGCAGAACATTGACTCCAGGACATGATGCTGTGCAAAAGGTAACGTTGATACCAAGAGGCCAAGCGAGAGGTCTGACTTGGTTCATTCCATCAGATGATCCGACTCTCATCTCCAAGCAACAACTCTTTGCAAGAATTGTTGGTGGACTCGGTGGTAGAGCCGCTGAAGAAGTCATCTTTGGTGAGCCCGAGGTGACTACTGGCGCAGTTGGTGACTTGCAACAGATCACCGGTTTGGCTAAGCAGGTACCTACAACACTTTCAGCTTCACATTGTACTTGCTCGCGCCTGGTGATAAGTTTGATGTTACACTAGTTAATGATATTGAGACTGTTGATTATTTACTTTGCAGATGGTAACAACATTTGGAATGTCTGAAATTGGACCATGGTCGTTGATGGATTCATCGGCTCAAAGCGATGTCATCATGAGGATGATGGCGAGAAACTCCATGTCTGAGAGGCTTGCAGAAGACATTGATTCTGCAGTGAAGAAACTATCAGACAGTGCATACGAGATAGCTCTAAGCCACATAAGGAACAATCGTGAAGCCATGGATAAGATCGTTGAAGTGCTTCTCGAGAAAGAAACTATTGGAGGAGACGAGTTCCGGGCAATTCTCTCCGAGTTTACTGAGATCCCACCAGAAAACAGGGTTACTGCCTCAACAACATCAACTCCAACCTCAACACCAACACCAGCTTCTGTCTAAGTAATGAATCTGTATACTAGTGTTATACTTAATTTTTCTGTAAATTTTTACTGTCAAACTTGAGCTAGTACTATCACAGTATGTGTAACAAGTAAATGTTAAAATTGAATTGGTATATTCACCAAAGCTAAGTGTACTGTGTTTTAGATAATCCAATCTTAAGACATTTCTCTTGGATTCCGAGCTCAACAATTCTTCAGGATTCAGTTCAAAAATCGTTCCTGAATGTATACACATTTAGTTGTCCAGATTTGAAACACACTGACTGAGATTCAAAAGTATCTTCAAGCTTTACACAAGCATATATCACCAAATAGATATTGCGATCATGTTCTGTAATTCAAACTTATATACAATTGCATACACAATCCCTCAGTGATCAAACCTAGTCCCTAACACTATGGAAAAGCAGTATCATTGTCTTTAAACCGATACCATGATCTCAAGATTCTATAAACATGAAAATTCACCAATCGGACACTGCTTTTGTTCTGTTCATCCTTTCACAGTTTCACAGCTAAAAGCAGCAAACCTGAAACCAGAGTGACATCATTGTTCAGTTTTTACCAGTAAAAACAAACTCTAGAAAAGAAACCAAGAAGCAACATTTATCAAACCTCAAGCAACGGTTACACGCCACTTCCAATTCCATCATTAGCTACTCGTTTTGCCCTTTCTTCACCCACACCATTGTAGCAGTCCCTATCGGCATTCTACGACGTTGAGGATGCAAATCTTGCCTCTGGTTCCGCTGATTACGGTTCTTCGATGTGGTTTGAGCCTTCAGGTTTTTGGTTTCGCTTCTTTCTTCGCCTCCTTTGATAGAGTGATTCTCACATTGTGTCTCTATGGCCGTCGAATCCGTAACAGTTTTCTCACGAGTTCCAACACTCTTCTTTCCCGTCTCTTTTTCTTCTTTCTTCCTATAAACTCGCATCCCATCCTTCACCGGAGTATGATTCTCCGTTCCGATGGACTCAGGCGGTGCGATTGATCCACACTCGAGGACATCCTCTTCCACAGCAACACGTTGAGGATGCAAATCACGCCTTTGGTTTGGCCGATTACGGTTAAACGATCTGGTTTTTGCCTTGAGGTTTTTGGTTTCTCCTCTTTTGATAGAGAGATCCTCGAATTGTGTTTCTATGTCCGTCGCATTATCCGTAACAGTTTTCCCACGAGATCCAAGACTTTTCTTTCCCGTCGCTTCTTTTTCTCCTTTCTTCCTATGGACTTGAATCGCATCTTTCACCGGAGTATTATTCTCCGTCACGACGTACTCAGGCGGCGCGACTGATCCAGACTCGTCGACGACATCTTCCTTCACAGCCGCATCTGGTTTTTTTGTCTTCTTACTATCATATCGTTTCCTCCTAAATCCCCTATTCCTCTCCGGTAATCCCGCATCTTCACCTCTCTCGCACCCTATCGCCGCCGTGACTTCCAGTTCGTCCTTCTGGGCGCATCTTGCTCCTCCGCCGTCTATAGATTCATTTTTCCTACTCTTCCCGCCACAATGACTCCGATCATTTCGATGCAAACGCCTTTGATCGAGATCCTCTCGTTTTCTTCTGGCTTCCGCTTTCTTCAGATCTTCTTCTATCCTTTGCTGTTCTTCAGCCTGTTGTTTCCGTCGTATCTCTTCTTCTTCTTGTTCCTTTCGCTTCCTCTCTTTCTCGTTGATCCAACGCTCCTTGAGGTGAAGGATGCTGATGTAATTAGCCGGAATGGAAGGAACAGTCTTCCTTTTGCCGCCAGTGTTCTCCTCCATTGGGATCTTTTCCTTCACTCGCTCAAATAAAGAAGATGTACAGTCCCAAAAAATGCTCAAGGGCAAAAATGAGCTTATACGCACTAGCTTATATGGCCCATTGGCCCGTAACTTTGTTTTCTTTTTCTAATAATTTTGTTTATCTTTTTTTTTTCTTTTTTTTTTTTGCTAAACGTTAATCTTTTTTCTTTGGTCAAAATTTTGTTAATCTTATGCTCTTTTCTTTCTTTTTGACATTGTTAATCTTATGTTCTCATTTATTAAGTTTCTTTGTCAAGTAATTTCTAGCAGGGATGGTCAAAATTCTATATTACCATAATATGTTAGATTTAAAAATAAATGTAAGATATTAGTGAAATACATATATATTTGGAGTTCATTTCAGGTGTTGGAATTTTTTAAAAGCGCAAAAAATCTGACAAAAAAAGACAGATAAGTCCAAAAACATTTAATTTTTATTTATTTATTGGAATTTTTAAGCTTCTTTTATTAATCTATCTTATCTCACACACAGTCCAAGGCCATTTTCTAAGCAACTTGCGTCTCTCCTTCGTCCTCATCCGCCAAACTTCGAACGAGTCGCTACTTCTCCAACGCTCCCTATATAAATCCCCGACGATTCTCTCTGCGTGCGTTTGTGTTTTTGACATTAAGAGATAAGAAAGAAGAGTTATGGCGATGGCGATGGCGATGGCGATGACAATCCGGAACTCGGCTTCGCGGCGAACGATGAATCCGATCTCCGGCGATTTCAGTTTGAGATCCATGTCTTCATGGTGGAAGAACGTCGAGCCTGCTCCCAAAGATCCGATCCTCGGAGTTACCGAGGCTTTTCTCGCTGATCCTAGTCCCGAAAAAGTTAATGTTGGTGTGGTGAGTCACTCTCTCTCTCCCTGCCACTACAGATCTTATGGATATTGTTTTTCCTTTTGATCTAAGAGATCGTTTCCGGAGGTTGTTTCTAGAATATCTGAATTGACAATCAGAATTTTGAGTTGAATTTGTTCGAATCCATCCATGCAAGGTCCTATGGATAAACAGGATTTAACATTTGGTTCTTTTAACCGTTGAGCTGAAAGTTTTAAAAATTAGCGTATAGCGGTTTGCATGCTGGCTTTAATTTTGTTTGATGAAGCTATCTGTATTACTTACTTATCTCTTAAACTGGCAAACATTTAGGGAGCATATCGTGATGATAATGGCAAGCCTGTTGTCTTGGAATGTGTCAGAGAAGCTGAGCGCAGGATTGCTGGGAGCTCCTTCATGTAAGATTGCTGCTTTTTGTTTCTCCCCAAATGAGCTAACGTTAATGCTTCTGTTAATTGACCGACAAAATTGATTTTCAAGTTTTTAGAATTGGTAAAGTTCCTGAATTGTAACTGAAGAAAAGAATATGTGTGCTTAGCTGAATTAAAATAGCGACTTTTCTTTTTTTCTTACTTCGTCAAAGCGAAAGAGCTATTTTATTCAGATACTGAGCTGGTGGGTTCACTCTTTTTAATATGGTTAGTTTTGCGTTTTACAATACAGAGTATTAGAAACTGCAAGTCAAATAACTTTTATGTGAATTTGTAGAAATGATATTGATCCTTGCACGTAGAGAAGATTTTGCTAGCTGTCTGTTTCTGGAGCTGATGCTATCTTTTCTACATGGTGATCATGCTCTTTTGTTCGCTTGAACCTCTTTTTCTTATCAAGTTGTTTACTTTGACTTCAGCTGATTAACAAAGCCTTACAATTAAGTCTGCACATATGATTTTTTGATGAATAATAGCTTGTGGGGATAGGTTCAGAAATGCTATATGCAGAATGTCCCATGCTTGTTAAAACTATGTAATGGAGAATGCACTCAGTAGAAGTGCCTAATTCTGTACAAACTTCTCTTGTTTGGTATATTAAAAAATCTGACGCTTATTTTGTATGCATCATGTTAAGAAGATCAACATAAGACTGATGTGAACTAATATCTATTGTATTAATCAACTACAGGGAGTACCTTCCTATGGGAGGGAGTGTCAAAATGGTGGAGGAAACATTGAAGCTTGCCTATGGGGACAACTCTGAATTCATCAAAGATAAAAGAATAGCTGCAGTTCAGGCTCTGTCTGGAACTGGAGCATGCCGACTGTTTGCAGACTTCCAGAAACGTTTTTGTCCCGATTCACAGATCTACATTCCTGTACCAACCTGGTCCAAGTGAGTTTCATACGTTGATCATTTCTTAAAGAAACTCTATCTTGATTTCATATTTACCTCTTAAATCTAAGCCTTCTACGTTGTATGTGTGGCCAAGCTTCTGCTAATAGTTTAGCTTATGCTGTCTTCTGTGAAACAGCCACCACAACATCTGGAGAGATGCACAAGTCCCTCAAAAGACATATCATTACTATCATCCAGAAACCAAGGGCTTGAATTTCTCAGGATTGATGGATGATGTGAAGGTTAGGAAGAACATCTTCTTCGACAAGCATATTTACATCATATTCTTGTTAGTAACATCCTAATTATGTTAAGCCTTTTCTCATAGAATGCTCCGGAAGGCTCGTTCTTCCTCCTTCATGCTTGTGCTCATAATCCTACTGGAGTGGACCCTACAGAGGAACAATGGAAAGAGATATCACAGCTATTCAAGGTGATAACTCATCGATATTTTATAGTTATTTTTCTATCATTCACTTTTCTTCTCCCTGATCTGTCCACCGCAGACTAAACAGCAAGCTCTCATTTCAGGCCAAAAATCATTTTGCATTCTTCGATATGGCCTATCAAGGTTTTGCTAGTGGGGATCCAGCGAGAGATGCCAAGTCCATCAGGATCTTTCTTGAGGATGGTCATCATATTGGAATTTCTCAGTCCTATGCGAAAAACATGGGACTCTACGGCCAGAGGGTCGGATGTCTCAGGTATTTATTGTTTCTCAGGAATTTCTTTGAACCTCATTTTCTTCATCAACTTGTATGGAATAGCCGATTTAGATATTCAAGCATATCATTAAGCATACCCATACAGGTTCATTTAGTGAAAAAGTTAGAACGGAATATGAACATGACTCTTTTGTCTTCCGCTGCAGCGTGCTTTGTGAAGATGAAAAGCAAGCCGTGACTGTGAAAAGTCAGTTGCAGCAACTAGCTAGACCAATGTACAGCAACCCACCTTTACATGGAGCTCAAATAGTCTCAACCATTCTTGGAAACCCAGAGTTAAAGAGTCTGTGGCTAAAGGAGGTTAAGGTAATATCCCACCATATTGTTATCTCCTCACCTATAGATAGCTTCCTTCGGCTTGCAATATCTTATGTACAAAGATGCTTATTCTTTCATTTATCACATTGTATCACATGTTCACTCTTTTGTGTTTGATAATTCGACTATAGAATTAGAATCTGATAAGCTGTACCGTAAAATTTATAACGGAACAGATCATGGCTGATCGGATAATTGGCATGAGAACTACTTTGAGAGAAAGCCTTGAGAAGTTAGGATCACCTCTATCATGGGAGCACGTAACCAAGCAGGTTAGTTTTTCTTTTATGAACTTGTCATTTCTCTCCTATGATTCACACAATAACATAATCCATATCTTTATGGGGAAACAGATTGGAATGTTCTGCTACAGTGGGCTAACACCAGAACAGGTTGACCGCTTAACAAGCGAATATCACATCTATATGACCCGAAATGGCCGTATCAGGTACTTTGACTTCTCCTGATTAAAAATCTTTAAGCTCACACACATTCAATGCCTCCAATTCCTAACATCAACATTTCAAGTGTTGGCAAATGATTGAGACTCCTGATGTTTGGTTGCAGTATGGCTGGTGTTACGACAGGGAATGTGGGATACCTTGCGAATGCTATACATGAAGTCACCAAGTCATCTTAAATTATTTTCATGTCTGAAGCCAAACATAAATTTTTTCCTTTCTGAAAGAGTCAATAAGACAGGAGGCTAGATTTGTTCTTCTCAATTGTTTTTGTGGGAACTGAAAGTTCACCATAAACAGTAACTTATCAGCGCATTTTTTCGTAGCTGCGTAATAAAAAAAGAGCAGCATATGGACACAACACACAAGATTATTGTTGCATCTAATTCTAGTTGATATTCATGCCGGAACTAATTGATTCTTAGATCATTACCGACTCCAACCCTAGGGAAAGAAAAGGGTTTTTTTTTTGTACTTGTTCACCAAAATTCAGATCGTTTTCTTCTCTACTTGCTCTTTTTTGCTTGTTTCCCGCACAATTTCCTAGTTCCAATCGTGCAATTTAATTCTCAAGCTGGTTTTAACATGTTTTGATTGTTTACAAATTACTGGAGTTTTAAGATTTCTTATCATACCGATCTTTACATTGTTACATATATAAGCTCCGACATTTTCTTTTTTTGAGTTAAAAATTGTTTTAAGGCTTAAAGCTTCAGAACATCATCAGTCCATTCTTTCATCGAATCGGTTCTTTGTCTTGCAGATCCGTCGAATTGGTTTTTTTTTACGGACAAAAACATATACAGTACACGAGAGAAAAACAGAGTCCTCTAGTCTCTACAAGTCAAAGTGAAAAACAAAACAAAACAGAATATAATAGACACAATCATCTTTACCTCCTGATTTCCCGAAGAGCTGCATTGGCCACTTTATAAGGAGGATACATCATCTCTTCTTAAGAAACTGGTATTTAGTTAAATACATGGTAATCCAGTGAAATCAGGAAGAAGTAAACCTCCCTCTTTTCCATCAGGCATTCGCTCTGCAAAAGCATCTCGGTTTCGAAACCGTTTCTAAGGACCAGCATGAAATGGAAAGCCTCCGTTCATCTGTCGCCTAACGTGCTCTGGTATTAGCCTGTTTATAAGCTCTGGTGATGCCCCAGATAACTGTTTGAACATTCAAATATAGAGAGAGATAAGATAACAGGTCAAGTAACTGTCTGAACTTGAACATTCAGTTATAATTGGTTTTAAGGAAAGTAAATTTTGGAGCTACATTGCATCCTTTTGCTGTGATTAACATACCTCTTGTTTGAAGCTGAACAACGGTGGTAGAGGTCGGCCGTTTGGAAGACGAGCATTGGGCTCACGAAGTTCATTGAAAAATGGATGAGCACATGCTTCGAGCTTTAGACACGGAAACAAATATATGTCAGTTAAAAACCCTCAGCATCATTGAACAGTGCAGGTCCAAGCAAACCCAGAGAGAACCACTCTAACAATTAAGAGTCCTTGGTGGTTTAGTGATACTGACCGCAGTGCAACGTAGGCTCGGTGAATATTGAAGAAGCCGAGATGCGAGGTCAATGGCTTCAGGAGGCATTCGCTTATGGAAAACCTGTATGTGTACGGTGTTACATATCGTTTATCTTTTCTTTTCTTGAATATTGCTTAGGTAGAGGATTAAGCAATTGTATGATGAGAAGAAGGTAGAAAGTGGCATGCATATATATACCTTGTGCCAAGGGTGAGCTTTGATTTGTGGGAATCTGAAGTCTGTGTAATTTGGGTTCATGCATCGTATTTCTTCTCGAGTTGGAGTACCAAGAACCTAAACCAACGCAGCACATATATCGTCACAAATCTATTGGGATTATAGGAATTTCATTTACAGAGTAAACAAAAAATTTACCTTTATGATCTCCACAAGCTGGTCCACGGAATTTTCTCCCGGAAATAATGGCTGAAGATAAATAGTATCATAATGAGTACGGAAAATCTGGACCGATGCTTTAATTCTCAATATACTTAAAACAGAAATAATATAAACTAACCTGTCCGAGAAGGAGCTCTGCCAAAACACAACCAGCAGACCATATATCTATGGATGATGTATACTCTGTCGCCCCAAAGATAAGTTCTGGAGCTCGGTAATATCGAGAGCATATATAGGATATATTTGCTTCACCTTTCACCTAATGTGAATAGTCAAATGTTGCAAAATGTCATGATAACAGAGAAGCTTCTAATTCATTTTTTCATGAGATAGAACATATAAGCACAGTGGAACATAAAGCAACCAAATAAATAAGAGGATAAACCTCTTACCAATACTTTTGCACTTCCAAAGTCGCACAGCTTACACTGATGGGTGAGGGGATCAACCTACAGAACGCACCAGAGAATTAGATTACAATCTAGTCAAGGCTAACGAAGACAAACCCACAATAGATCAACATACCAAAAGATTTTGTGGTTTCACATCTCTGTGGCAGACACCAGGAGCAGTGTGGATATAAGCCAACCCTCTGAAGATCTGCACAAAATATTTTTTAACCCTTTTCAGGATCAACACAACAGAGCAAAACTATTTGTAGCTGAAACAGCGGATAACAATGCATACTTGGTATGTGTAAAGTTTGACATAGAAAATAGGCATCCTCTGGTTTGAACTAGTATAGTGCTTCAAAACACGATACAAAGTCTCGGGTACATACTCCATAACAAGATTGAGGAAGAGCTCATCTCTACTCGTCGTAGAGAAGAAACAATGCTTCAAGGAAACCACATTTGGGTGGTCCATTAGTCGCATTAATTGCAACTCACGATTTTTGTAGCGCCGATCTTGCAAAACCTTCTTAATGGCTACTGATTCTCCAGTTTCCAAGCACTTCGCCTAGAATGGTAAGTTAATAATTTGATCAGAGAAAGAAGAAAGCTATTGCCTACAAATGCTAGCAGGGACAAGCACAAAGGTACCTGGAATACAATTCCGAATGATCCTGTTCCAACAACCCGTTCGGCCATGTAACTAATGGTCTGTAAAGGCCAGAAGGAGGAAAACATAAGCGAGTAGGCCTACTTAAAGTTGTTATAATTGAGCCACAAAGAGGTCAAAATCTATTTAGTTATTTGTTTAAAGTTATAAGTGGAAAAGAAACTTAACAAATGATTAACCTAAACTTTAGGTAACCTTACACTCGGTAGTGTGCCCCGAAATCATGAGCAATAACTGCTCTTTTAAATAATTTAAAAGATTTGACAAACAACAGAATCCTACCTGTTTAGGTTCACCGTTTTTGCCTCCAATTGTAGTAGAAATGATGTGACCGGTAACAGCATCATTTCCCTCTATAACAGCAGCAGACATTTCCTGCAATCAAACCAGAACATATTATTACAGGCATTAAACTATTCTTGTCTACATAGGAAGAAGGGAACTGGTAACATTTACTGCTTTCTCTCATAATAAACATCAGGTTACAACTGACTGTATGATACTCAATAGACAAATCATTCTAAACGCTTATATCGTTGTTCACTCAGTCTGTCAAGCATATGAAATCTTCCAGAATATCAACCCTCCCATTTAAATATCATTCAAATCAAAGAACAGGTAAGGCTCAGACTAAGTGTAAAGCTGAACGGTATAGCATGGTCCTATACTACTGACCAGAGGCTAAGTAGATGGAAACAAAATCCAGAAAAGAACTGCATACTAGTTATTAAAGATAGAAAGCTAAAAAGTGATAATGGAAATTCATGGGTAGAGCAACATCAGGATGTCAACCATTTTGTGGACATCAAAAATCGTATAAAATCAAAAGATACAATCATTACACACTATGAAGCAAACACTGTCAAAATGGAGAACAAACCAAAAGAACACAAAACAAACAAAAGAGAGTTCAGAATCAAATACAGAGTGTAAAAAAGAAGAGAGACAGAAGGAATGGGCCAAGAATCATATAATTACACGAATACTCCAAAACCTGTCAGGAGAATACTCGAAGATCCACAAGTACAATACTTATGGAGTGAATAGTATTGAATTAAACAGCCGAAATATGAAAACAAAATCTCAAAAAAAATGCAAGAAAGTCAGCTGAGGAATCTTTTTTTGATGAAAGTCCAAAATGAAATTAACAAGCTAGCTTATAAGATCTACATCGTGTGAAATGTAATTTAACCCAGAGGCAAGAAATTTTCTTTACCCTAATTTTGTTTTCTTCAGGATTCAAAGGTTAATACTACTAATCAAAAATAGCTCGAGAGATCAGGATCTTCACACGAAAAGGTTGAAAATTTCAGCTGAATAAAAGTATGACTAGCTGCTATGAAGTCAAATTTGCAATCTTCGATGAGAAAAAAAGCCACTTGGGGGGGGGTGAGCTGAGCTCAAATCAGGAACGTGAACGAAAACAACACGACCACGAGAACACAGATCGATTCGCTGAGACTCATCGAAAAGTAAAATCCGAGCTAGATCTAGCCGAGATCTAGAACAGCCACCAAACGTAAAATTGAAAATGCATTGTTTACCAAACACAGACGTAAAGGATCAAACAGAGAGAGAGACAGACACACAGAAATGGAAACCTTGTCTGTATCCATTTCAGGACGACGTTTCAAAGCATCTCCGTCGTGAAGCTGCGGCGGCTGCGACGCTAAAACCGGAGGTTGAGGCCCCAATGGTATTGAGGTCATGTGCTTTACAGCTCTTCTCTCTCTCTCTCTAACTTTCTCTCTCTCCCTCACTGAAGAGTAAAGACTATTTTTTCTCTCTCCTGTCCTCTCTTGTGTCTAAACTTCAGAAATCGTTCAAAGATAACAAGAGGACCCACGCGCGAATAGAGCGCGTAAGTATTACGCTCCAATGGGAACGCTAAGCTTTTAATTAAACTACTCATTAGTTAATAAGCAGGGAAGTGAAAAGTCTGAAAACTCCGCAATTTTCCTTAACAATAACTGATGCACTTAATATTGTTACGTAATCAGAAACTACAAAATCAATATTGTGCGTACCCTAATTGTGCGGCTAATGATAACATGTTTTCCAATTTGGGTAACAACTGATAACATTGCAAACCCTTTTCGCAAAAAAAAACAACTGATAACATTTGCAGATTTTAAAATACTTAAATCCATCTTCATCAAAACAAAACAAAAATCCATCATTTTTATTGAATTGGAAAGAAAAAAATCCAGCACCAAACTGTTTGTATTTCCATTTTTTGACCTAAATTTGTCAAATTATCTATATTGGTCATAAATATTTGGATCACTTTTGTGATACTATTTTAATTGATACACCCTTACGGGTATATTGTCCAATGATTTCAATTTGTTGAAGGATCCTAATTTTACTAGAGAACCACTGTTCAGATAGAAACCCAAAATAAAATAAAAAACAAATATGTATAGTATTATATTACTATTAGTAATACCAACATTTTAAGACTTTTAAGTAGTGATGAGATTAACATTAAAGATGTTCCCTCTAGCTAAAAGTATAGAACTGATTAAGAATTTAAACTTCAGGATTCTAGTAATAATAAATTAATTATTATTTGTACAAATAATTAATAACGAGTACAATATACATTGCCTGATGCTAAAAAGAATATTCAACATCAATCACTTTTAATACTCACTGTAACATTCTTTTAACATACCGTAAATTGAATAAAGTCTTTTCCATAAGGATTTTTTCTTTCTTCCAAATCCATAATATATATAAATTACAAGCTGAAACCCAAAATCAAATGATAAAAAAATGATCAAGATTAAAAATATTTTTTAGTCGCTTTAACAAACGACTGTAGGTGTAGAAGCAGACGCTGCAGCAGCAGTTGCAGCTACAGTGGCTCCGGCAACAGCTGCAGTTGTAGCTCCAACATGATCTGTTCTTTGTTTCTTTTTATTTGGAGTTTTCTTGTGACCGATGCAAACAAATACGGCCATGGCTATTACGGAGAAGGTGGCTGCAACCGCCAACATCCCCCAAACTAAACCAAAGCCACCGGTTCGACCGTGGCTCAATAAGCTTCTCGCCATATTTTCTTGTGTATATTTTGTCTCAGTTCAAAATCTCGGTTTTGGGTGAGAATTTATATGCTTTTTAGATGTGAGAAATTTGGAAAATCAGTGTTTCTAGATAATTCTTTGTGTGTTTACGTAAGAATACGACCTAAATCCAAAAGTTTCTTTTATTTTTATCTGAGATTTTTCAACGTGTTATAACATTTAGTTCAATTTGACAGATGTTTAAAAGTCTAAGGATAAGGTCTTTGGACTTACCGACTTAGGTACTTAGCACATGGACGATCGTAATCCATTAAAATATCTTGTTTGATAACTCGTTATTTGGATTCAACGTGCATGAAAAGTTGAACTAACAATTTACACACAAAAAATGCATATTTTGGATTCTTAATTTCACATGATGTTTTTATGTGTATATATTTTGTATAGAAAATCCATTTATTGTGGGTTATTGATATATTTACTAAATTAGCAGCATCTTCTATTTGTAACTACATATAGCTTGGACGCTAAATGAAACCAATCACATATTGATGAAGACCTAAGGTAGATTCCATTTTCTCAACTAACCTCATTTTTCTTTTTTGTGATAATTATGTGAGTTTAATTAGTTACCAAAAGAACATAGTTTACAAGAGCTTGGCCACGCTAATTTGTTTCATAAGACCCCAAAAAAAATATCTGACAACCAGAGCAGAGCGGTAGGAGATTTTTAAAGGTCGTTCTATGTAGACAAGTTAGGATAATGTCTTTGATGCATCTATCAATTTGTTTGAACACTTCTGAATGTGATGGATATTTAATAGTTGGTATAGTGGTATGGTCAGGGGCGGATCCATAAACTTTTTTTATTGGATGCAAAATCTAAAAGTACTAAAATATTAAATTAAAATAAAATATTTTATCAAAAACATAAAATAAAATGTTTTACCAAAACCATAACTCCATCCTATAAATGTACTCTACGCTCACTCATAGATTGAAAAAATTTTATCACTATTTTATTGGTAACAGACTCTAACAACTCTTTTTTGATATAACATACTAAACAATCACTTAGAAATTGGTCTCCAATTCGGTTGCGGGTTGCTGTCTTCACTAGTTTCATTGCAGAGAAGCACCTTTCGACA
>OVAY01001120.1:0-35282 GCA_900406395.1 Kernera saxatilis
AAAAAATATATAATTAGGAAAAAATCTTAAAATTACAAAAACTATTAAAAACTGAGATTATAATTAAAATTATTAAAAATATTTTATTTTTTTGGATGTAAAAATTGAGAAATTTAAGATGAAATATACGAAAAAATACAGAAGAATTTTCGACAACATGACAAATATGAAAAATTTAGATAGCTGACTAAAACCGCTAACTACTCATACCCAATCCATTTCTTTGCTCTCTAAACTGATAATTATTTGAATGAGAATGGGTATAAATTTCTTATTTGGGACATATTTATTACCATCAAAAATAATTATTTGAAAAAGAGTGGTTATATATTTGAAAAAAACTGATAATTATTTGAAAGAGAGTTTGTATATATTTTACAACAGATTTCTTAATTTTTTATATCGAAAAGAAAAATAAGATCTAATTTTATTTTTATTTATTAATTTTAAAATTCAATTTTAAAAAAAATATGGCTTTTTTTGAAATTTTCTATGATTTTATTTTTATTTTTTGGAAACAATAATAGTAACCATAAATTCTTCAATTTTGCATCAAAATAAAAATATAATTTATTTTTATATTTTAAAATTTTGGTTTTAAAATTTTCATTTTTAAAAATTTTAGAATTTTTTAAGTTTATTTAAATTTGGAATTTTTGGATTTTACACGATTTTTTGAAAAATTAATAAAACTAATTATTTAAATATTAATTATTTAGTTATTACTAACGGTGTTAGTGTTGACCGTTAGTCAACTTTCAATCACGCACATTTTAAATTATTTGGAGGTTTATTTGAAAAAAATAAATTAGTTGAATGTTTAAAATGAAACCAAAAAAATTGGAAGTTACTTTTTATGGTAATTTCTTTAATCGTCAAAAACAAAAACAAAGAAAGAACACAGACATTTACAAGTCGTAAAAAGTAAAGATTTTTGTTCGAATATCTTATGTTTTCGAAAGTGTATACTCTGGTGTTTTGAGTCTTGAGTTTAATGTCTGTTTCTCTCGAGATTTAAATAATCCATGATTTTTGTCAGCTTCTCTGCACCCATTGCTTCGTCGGGTTTCTTGGATCTTGCGAATTCTGCTTCCTTCTGTTGACATTATGCCCCCGGCCTCGCCCTCTGCCTCTGCCTCGGCCTCTCCTGGTGGTGGAGCTGCTAGAGTTTGTCTCTGATTCAGTTTCTTTGGGTTCTACTTCTCCTTGTTCTTGGCTTTGACCGGCTTCTTCTTCGTTTGCTGAAGATGATGCAGGAGCTGGTGGAGAAAGATACATACCGGGCACAACCGAAATGTTTTTCTTCGGTTGAGACAGACCACCCTTTTCTTCCTGCGTCTTTAGAATAGCCTCAAACCGCTCTCTTCTGATGTTCTCTGAATCTGACTGGAGCAGCGGGTCTTTGTACTCACCTTGTATCAGCCCAGAATCCTGTTCGGTCCAAAGCATGAAAGCTGATGCAGTTAAACAAAAAAGAAAGACTAAAGTTGAATCTTGGATTGTGGATTGAAGGTTGAATCAATGCAATACAAGGCAAAGGATTGAATCCGAAGTTGATGGCTCATTCACCTGTTGAGATGATTGAGCACCGACTAAGTCGAGAACATGTTCAATATCACTCGCATGAAAAACTTTGCGGCACACTGGACAATTTCCCAAGCTTTTATCTGCTGATCCAGAATTACCTGCAATACTTAATTAGATTCACATTCGGAGAACCAATCTTTTTCCAGTTTCCATCAAAAAAGACATTATCGTACGAACCTTCTTGATCACTTGCTTCTCTATGCAGATGTAAAGTGTCACCATTTTTTGAATCAGCTTCTTTCTGCGTATGTAGCCAATTCCACCACCTAATGATGCACTCACTGATCACTTGAATTCAATAAAGAACTATTAGACACCTTAAACATTGGGAAATAATCCCAAAATAAGAGAGTAAAAGAAAACTTGAAACTGATGTTAACGATTCTTTACCAGTGGAAACAATGGAAGCAAGACATGAGCTTCATAAATGGCATTTGTTTACTCCCTCTATCCTCTGGGAATAACGGATACAAACACAGTGGACAATCTCCATCAGGGTGATTCATAATCGTGAGCCTCTCAACTGCTTCCTAGAAACATATATGTTTGTTATACTACATGAGATTCTAATCTTGAACAAAAATTGCTTAAGTATGCCTATCCACATACCCATATGCACATCGTTTGCTTGTGATTTAACGAACTTAGTTTTTTCTTAATAACGCTAAATCTAGCATCTATTAGTCGTCTATTCCTCATCAATAAAATGAAGTAAAATGCTGAGATTTGCAGTAGCATGGTGCCATGATGGAGAATTGCTCCACATACGGTACACTAGAATTCAAGAAGATATAAAGAGTTCTTACCTCACAGAGTTGTACTAGCATTAGAGAAGATGATAGTTCAGAAGCTTTCTCTTGCACTATGCCCATCAAATGCTTTTGCCTTTGCTCATCAAGGCCCTTGGATTCAGTCAGGCTAATTTGAGGCGGCTCGTCTGGATACTGCAATAAGAAAATAAGATACTTTTCGCACAATTAGATAGCTATAATACTCTTGGAAAAGCTCGAGGATAATGACATTGAAACCAAAATATACCTTAGAACCTGCTTGTATTCTCACAACCGCTTCCACAAACTGCAGAGCAAAACTACTGTGAGCATTACCACAATGTCATCAAAAGGCACGACATACATAAACAAGAAAACAATCATAATCAATTTAATCAGAGGATCACTGAGTTCTTGCTACATTGAAAAATCAAAATTTGGGCAAATCCAAGTCGCAAAATGCAGTTACGTCAAATTTTTTTATCCACTTTAGCTTTAAAACTTCTATTTCTTAAGATGGAACTGGTAAAGTTCAAAGCCAAATCACTGATTATAAGATCGCCCAATTCACCAACAAAGCCAAACCCTAATCTGACAATCTCACTGCGTAAATTCTGGGTTTTTCCTCCTCTTTTTCGAAAATTTGAAATTTAGCAATAAAAAGAAAACGCAGTTCTAGATTCTGCAAAACTCGAGCACAATAAAAATAGATCAAAACCTGCTGAGAAGAGATCTCGGCGGTGCGGGGCTTGATATGGAGGTGAAGATGAGGAGGATATGAATCCAATATGACACAGTCTTCGCCGTAAACTGCTTCTACAGCTTCCATCTCCATCGCTACCTCTTCTTCCGTCATTTTCCCTGAGAAGAAGCAAAAACAACGAGAAGAGCACTCGGCAGCACAGAGACGGACGGCGAATAAGCAGACCTTCCCGCCACGTGTTCATAATTTTTTGTTTTTCTTTAATATTCTGTAATGTCCCCTATTATATCAAAAGTTGTGAGTTAGTCCAATTTGTTAGTTTCTTTACAAATTCACCCTACTGAACTCCAAAATATTCACTAATTACGAACCACTAAATTATACTGAATCACAATACAATATATGTTTAGTTATTCCACCTCTTAAAATGTTCAAAACCAAGAAATATATCAATGGAGTTTTAGTTAAGTTATAAAAAAAACAAATTATTCCACACACACTACATCATTCAGATTGTAATACAAAATCAACATTAGTACAATAATAATGACAAATTTTGGTCGGTTTTTTTTTTTTTTGGGTGCTAATTCATCATTTTTGTAAAAAAATGAGTTTTTTTTGTTAATCTTGTTTTAGTTATATGATTTTATATGAGTTTCAATATATATAATAAATAATAAATCTATCACAATCTCTAAGAAAATGGATATTTCTCCTGATAAATATAGAATTTATGACTATGGTCTAAAACATTAACTAAAAGGCTTTTTTTTTGTCGACATGCGAAACCTATAATATATCTTTTTTTTTGTTAAAATACTAACTTGAATAATATCTCTTACGTCGACATGCGAAACCAACTTGGTTGGTTCTTACTTCTTAGCATCGCGCACTTTACAATCACACTATAGAAAACTATAATATATCTTTTTTTTGTTAAAATACTATAATATTATTGAACATATAGATACAAATGAAGAAAAAACAAGGTTTGAATTGAAAAACCTGTTATCCGGTTTTATGTACTCCATAAAAAAAAAAGAAAAAAAAAATATATATATATATAGATATGTAAAAAAATAATTTAGATTCATGCACTCACGCCCATGTTATTCTTCACTCATTTGGTTCAGTGGAAGCCTACCACGGTTCGATTAGCATCGAACGACGGAGAATGTTTCAAAATCCAGATACGGTTAAAAAAGGGGGCGTTTTTGTTCAATTTAATTTAAACATCTACGATAAGTAAATAAAAAGGATTCGCGATTAAAAAAGTAAATAAAAAAAAAGGATTCACGATAAATTAATTAAAAATAAAACGGAGTGAAATTTAGCCGAGGAAACCGAGAGAGGCTAGGGCGGGGCACTACTTAGAGAGCTTGTCGTAAGTAGTTCGATTCAGTGCTGCGAAATTTTCCACAAGTGCGAGCTTATCTGCTCTTGTATTCGACAAATTTTATGCATTTATTGTGTAGTCTTTGATTCCCTTGTTCCGATGTTTGCTTCCGGATTACAAAGATGGAGAATTTTTAGATGGTAGAATTGTCCAAAGCGCATACATTGTTTTTCTGTCATCTTCAGAAATTGCTCTTCTTGAGTGTATCAATGAATCTTTGCTGTGTAATATCGTTTCTGGAGATATAGTCAAGAAAGTCGTTGAAGCTGAAGTCTCGATAGGCAGCTGGTTTATCTCCATTGATGAGCTGAGGTGCTGGGCTTATTTTCTTGTGCATAGGTAGACTGTGGAGACTTGCAAAAGAGAGCCGCTTGAAGTCTTTATTCACTGTTACACGATGAACCACACTCTTGTACATGCCATTGCTCATGACTTCTACCTGATCTCCCAACTGGACTATCAGAGCTCCTTCAATATACGGCACACTGACCCAGTTGTTGTTGCAGTCCATTATCTGCAGCCCTTGGCTACTCTGGAGTAAGATGGTCAGTGACCCAAAGTCCGAGTGTGGTGGCATTCCCAAGGCAATTTCGGGTTCAGGACAAGCTGGATAGCAGTTCACTGCCATGACTTGTGATCCTTCTTCAATTTCTTCCTGTAAGTAGTTTTTCTCTAGTCCTAGACTTTCTGAGATAGCTTCTATTAGTTGCTTATGTAGCACATGCGTTGCTTCTGCGTATTTCCCCACTTTTTCCCTGACAAGAAAAGGATCTTTTTAGTGAATCATATAAGTGCTGAGTCCCATTCTTTTGTTTTTTTTATTACGATTGCTTACGAATCTTGAAACCTCTATGGAACAATCGGATGCTTATACTATACTTATCAAAATAGAACAAGTTTTGTTTAATATTCAGATAGTGAAGATGGCATAGATAGGTTTACTTACTTGTAGCATGGAGGGTTGGATGGCCACAAATCAATCCACTTTGAGAGAGGATGGGAGTAATGTTTGATGAAATCTCTCCAGTAATGAACTCTGTCTTTTGAATGGTTTATGCTGGTGCCATACCTTACTGGCTCATGAAAATTATCAGAAACCAGAAGCATCTTCTCATCGGCAGGTAAGTCAAAGAACCTTGTAGCTGCATTTAGCGCATCATTCACCACTGATAATGATATTCCATGGTTTATAATCTGTAGAGAAGCAAGTTTGGATCAGAGTTATATACTTAATAAGAGAGATACAAATGATACTAGGGTAGTGTGCTTTAATGAACCGGGCAGTATGTTGACATGGCTACTTGTTTTATTCTCAATAAAGACAGAAACTAAGGACTTTGTCTTTTTCATTTTTTTTTTTTTTTATAAGGGACTTTGTTGAGTATGATAGAAATGCAAAAGATAAAAACTGCATTTCTCATAAGTCATATATCAAGCGTGATTGGTAGCTGTTATAAGTACATTCCAAACTAGTCCTAGTGACCCGAGAAATGAAGCACATGGCCGAATTTAATGAACTGAGAAATAGGACACTTAAGCACCAAACTTCTCTTTGTTTGGATTGTAACAGCTAACAATGCGTTGCATGACTTTTCATGTGTCTTACCTAACCAGACATGTGTAGTGTATGCAGCCAAAAAGACGAGTATTACCTGAAAGAAACCAAATCCCTTGCAGGCCATTTCAATCTCATGGATGACACAGGGTCTAAGCAAAGGATCGTGTAAAAGGGAGATATCAATAACAGGAAGAGTGATGGTATCGGTGACAATACTTGGACCGAGTATTGGTCGTTGTGAAGGTGGAAGAATGTAACGGGTAGGCACGCGAGGGACACCTGACTCGGTAAGTGCCATAGCACTGGTAAAGAAATCATTAACCACACTCTTATTTGTTTCCTCCATTGATTTTTTTTGAGAGAATCTGTTTTGGTGCTTGGGATTCTGTTTGTTAATCCCACACTGTCCTAAGTTATAGTAAGCAAGCATGCAAAGTCCGTTTTTATATAGCCATGAAGATAACCTGATATTATAAAAAGTCAGCATTTTAACTTTTCTCTTTGATTACGGTTTTGGAAACTACCTGCTTGTGTTCATATACATAAACATTAAATGAATGGTTAGATAATTCATTCAAATAAAGAATTCCCATTTGGTTTTAGAGTTGCCACATCGGCTTGAAAGGTATCTGCCAAGGGTATATGACTAGTTGCATGTTTTGCTTTTTGGATTTAACTATATTTTATACGAAAAGAGTCAACTTATCATGGTAACGGTTTCTTCCTTTTTCATTCATTTTTAAGGAAAAAAACTATCTTCTCTGCATAGGCGTCATCAAGAAGGTTGAAAATTGAAATATTGGTATAGGTTCATGGAGTACTATTAGTCTATTACTATATCTCTTGATTAATGGGTTTTGGAGTTATATGAAGTTGAACTTGGGCTTATCTGTATGTGGCTCAAATCAACGAGGTGATTTATTTTGGGACGAAGAGAAAAAGTGATGATTTGTTTTCTTGTGCCTCAGGGGACAAGAGAAGATAGAGAGAGACAGTGGTGAGATTCAATGGAAGAAGAAAGAAGGAAATGGAAAAATAATAATAAGTGATGACAAGTTGATAGACAGATCCAACTTGGTGCCTCCAAATCCTATCTGCCACAAGTAAATATAATAGTATATATCTCTCGTGTTACCAACTCAACGTTGAGTCTCTCTTCTGAAAAATGTTGACTTTTTGACTTATGTCGGTATTGGGCCCGCCGAATGTTGACCCAACTTTAGGGTAATGGGCTTCGGCTAAACCTAGAGACTATTTGGCGGTCATTTTTATCCGTCGATTTAGGAGAAATTCATCTTCGAAATACGCGTAGAAAGTAGAAACTTGTTGGCATTGCTGTTACTTCGCAAAAAAACAATTGTGGCTAAAGAGCCTTTATTTGAAAAAAAAACAAAATTCAAACGTAAAAATTTAAGAGAACGAAAATTTTATCCGAATTTACAATAATTATGGGACAAAGTAAGGGCAAAACAACATTTACGGAACAAACTGAGGATAATACTATGAATATTGAACAACCAGAGGACAAAACCAATAATCACGAAACAAACTAAGGGTAAATACATAAAAATAGACTAAGCAGAGGATGAAACGATAATTAAAAAACAAGTCGAGGGTAGATACATAAATATGAAGCAGCCCGAGGGTAGAAGCATAAATATGGACCAACCAAAGGACAAAACCACAATTACAGAATAAACTGAAGATAATACCATAAATATGAAACAGTCAGAGGATAAACCATGAAAATAGATCAACAAAAGGACAAAACCATAATTAGGGAGCAAATGGAGACCAAAAACGTAAAATGTAAATAAAAAGTTTGTCTTTTTTTTTTTTTTGAAACCAATAAAAAGTTGTTTTGCTGCTTGAACATTTGGAATCCACCGAGAGGAGAAAACCAAGGAATCTTAAAAGGCTTTCTTCGCCCATCAGAGCTTGACTTCAATGGAGAATCTCGGCCAAATCGGAGAATCTCTCGGCTACTCATCATCCAACGATACAAAATCCCGAGACCGGTAATAATGGCTCTCTCACTCGCTGTCTCCGCCGTGAGCGACATCAACGTCGCGTATCCATTTATTGGATCCGTCTATTTAAGCCTGCAATGATATTTTATTGGGCCTATTTTATTTGATAGCCATGACCATTTAGAAAGGCGTTTTTTCTTTTATCCTTTGATTTTGAGTGCTATCAAGTTTTGAGTGAATTTAGTGTTGGGCTTCGAAGAAAATGCCAAGTGGCAGGACGTGATTGGACACTCCCCAAATAGTTGCGTTAATATAGTACTAGTAAATTATGTTTTTTTTTAATAAAATACTAGTAAATTATGTTTCATACAGCTAATCACCAGAAACAAAATCACTCGAATGAAGAAACAAAATTATGCACCGACTAAGTCGAGAACATGTTCAATATCACTCGCATGAAAAACTTTGCGGCACACTGGACAATTTACAACTGTTAATGTAACCAATGCAATTAAGTTAAGACTGTAAATTTTGAATTGAAGTATGTAACTAAAACTTAAAAGTAGTTTACTTATTAAATAAGAATGGGGAATATGTCAACAATTTACATTTCTGTGGCAGATTTAGTTTCACACGTTTTTATAATAAAACAACCGTACTTCTAAAATTAATGGTGAGAGAAATGATTGATTCTCTTCTTTCTTAAAAATATGCTTTTATTTTATGTCAAACTAAGAGTAGTTATTTTATTTTATGGGATTCTTGTTCTGTCATTGACCATTTTACATTTTTTTTTCTTTTTAATTTCTTGGATCTCGTCGGCATTGCAAAGATATTTTTTCTTTCAACGAACACCGTACAGACTACAGAATGTGTATCTTCGATTATTCGATTATTGAAAAAGAAGTTAGAGAACGTGGTAGCCATCTCCTATTATCTTATTCTTATAAATTTTCTAATATTGTTAAGATTTCATTTCGATCACTTGCTATTCTTTTTCTTTTATATATTCAGAAAGTACAAGACATTTGATCTATAGATGCTCTAATATATGTCACAGTTCACAAAAAAAAAGGGGTATCTGAATAACACACACATTCAGGTTTGAAAACAGAGTAAAACTGTTTTTCTTCAACTGGTTGCAAACTTGCAATATTCATATTTACGTGGACGTTATCTTGTTTCGTTTCTCTTATTGTCTTTGTCTTCTACACCGAATGATTTCAGAATAATTGGTATGGGTCAACGGTTTAGACGTTTAGTGGAAAATTGATATATATAAGCTAAAAAATGCGTAAACGAGACCCAACGATATTGAAAAGAAAAAAATATTAGTAAACATAATATAACAATGAAATTAAAACAAATATTTTGAAAAAAAAACAGCTGATGAATTGAGTTGGCAAGTGAAGCCATGACTTTTTCAAACATTCCCTTTATTAACTCTCTCTCGTAGTAGTCGTCATCATCTTCCCCATAGCCTCTGTCTATATAACTCACTTCACCATTTCGCCCTCTTCCTCATCATCTCTCGCTCTTCATTTATATATACATTATATATATCTCAATGGGATCAACCGCGGCAACAGCTCTTCTCCTTCTCCTAGCCGCAGTCCCCGCCGTCTTGGCCGTGACTTTCCAGGTCGGCGATACTGCTGGCTGGACCAGTGGTATCGATTACACGGTTTGGGTCACTGGAAAGACTTTCAGAGTCGGTGACACTCTTGGTAAATAAAATGCTTGTTTTTTTCACTCCACATAGATTACCTGCTTCACAAGAAACGCATTTTCACCCTAACAAGCTAATAATGATTATTTAGGTTTAAAAAACTTCATCTAGATTACTTGCTTCACAAGAAACTAGTTTTTTTTTTACCCTAACAAGCTAATGTGTTTATTCTTTCAGAGTTCAAATACGGTCTTTCACACTCGGTGTCCGTGGTGGATAAAGCCGGCTATGATAGCTGCGACAATAGCGGAGCGACACAAAGCTTCTCAGATGGAGACACTAAAATCGATCTTACAACAGTAGGAACTATACACTTCATTTGCCCTGTTTTCGGTCACTGCCTCGGTGGCATGAAGCTCGCCATTCCCGTCCTCGCCGCTGCTTCATCTCCGTCCACCCCTTCTTCGCCGCCTTCCCCTCCTTCTCCACCATCTTCGCCTCCTTCTCCACCCAAAATCCGTTCGCCGCCACCATCTCGTTCTCCGCCGGCGCCGGCCAATGGCACGCCGGAGTCAGAGCCGTCAACGCCTCCATATGCTTCTCCGCCGGCCAATGGCACGCCGGAGTCAGAGCCGTCAACGCCTCCACCGCCCCCAAACGCGGCGTATAAGGGAGCCATGAGCTATGGAATGATTGGGGTCACGATGTTGTTAATGTTATGAGCTTAGATTACAGGGCGGAGTCGTGGAGACAGAGCTTTTTTGGCTCGATATATTTTTGGAACTTCTTCGTCACGTGCGTAATCAATTATTTTCTTTCAATATTTTTATTGGTATATTCTTTTTTTTTATTGGTATATTCCTTTTGAATTGGTAATGTTCATAGCGAATGGTCATTATTACTCGTTTCATATTAGTTTATGTTTTAGTTAAAAATTTTTGTTTTAATTTAGTTGATGTTTTATATTTCAAATGCAAAATTAAATTTTATTTAATGTTATTTGACCAATAGTATTATGTAGTATTTTTGATTATTAGTTGAATTATTTTTAATTAGACAATAAATATTGTTTTTTTTTTAATTTATGTGTTCAAATTTTAAACATTAACTAATATGAAACAGAGGGAATATCATTTATCATGATTCTTTTCAATATATATGATTTTTTTTATTGATTAACTTAGCAAGAGTAGCCCATTTATCATTTATCATTTTCATGTTCTACGTGATTATTGAGTAGATTACAACATCATATTCCATTTGTATTTATTAAGATATGTCATGAAATTTTAATAGCTGATAACAAACATTAATAACTTCCAAAACAAAATGTGTGAGGACCAAAAAATCCGAAAATCCCCCTTTATTCCACTGGTTTTAGATTTAGTTTCACACGTTTTTATTCCCCACCTTACAAAAATTCGAAACATGCAAACAATAAAATAAAACAAAAACGAAATATTCGAATGTCGGAATTCCAATAATGGTTTAGGTCACGATGGGTTTAGCGAAGATTCTCATCTTCTCCTATTATCCTGGGTATATCTTCCTTGTATGTGTTCAGTGTTCTCTCTAGTATCCTATTTTTCCTTTGATCCTATTATTTTGTACTATCCCCTTTTTGCTTTTCTATATTCGGAAATTTTTTTTTTTTTTGTCAACAATATTTCTATATTCGGAAACTATGAGGCATTTTATTTTGATCTATACATGCTCTGATATATATGTGACATTTGACCAAAAAAATAAGTCATCTCTCCAAACAGTCAGAATTCAGGTTTGACCAAAGTCAAATTGTTTTTCTTCAACTGGTTGAAATATTCATATTTTTGCGTATATATATTTTTTTTCTTGTCGTTTTTGTCTATTACATCGAAACTTTCAGAATAGTTGATATGCGTCAACGATTTAATGGGCCAAACCTGCTATTTCATATTTTAACAAAACCCTAAACATTGATATAAGCTAAATGCGTAAACGAGACGCAATATTCGAATAAATTTGTAGCAAAAGAGTTTGATGGCATTTGTAGAATTTGACAAAGAAAGCTTGCAAAATACAGATTTTACTGATATAATTTTGTTCAACCGAGACTCATTCCAACTTCCATACAATAAAATAAAATAAAAACGAAAGATTGTTCTTGAGTCGGGGAATTTCAAATGTTCATTTGAGTGCGTTTATAGTATTGGTATAAAAAAACATGTATTATACACATGTACATGATACATTAATCTTCTTAATTATCAGATTTTCCGTAAATTCCATGTGAAACAACAAAAAATTGAGAAAAAGGTTGAGCTATTTGCACGTGGGTAGTTCGTCATTTACAAAGAAAAGAATTGAAAAGAAGAAAGAATTGGTAAACATAATATGATAATAACAATGAGTTTTAAAAATATTTTTTTAAAAAGGCTGATGAACTTGATGATTCGAGATGGGAATTGATCAAGCAAGCCATGTCATTTTCGCACATTTCCTTTTATTAACTCTCTCTTAGTAGTCGTCCTAGTACTCCTTGTCAAGGCCTTTTCTCTATATAACTCACCTCACCATTTCACCCTCTTCCTCATCTCTCGCTCTTCATCTATCTATACATTATATATCCCAATGGGACCAACCGCGGAAGCCGCTCTCCTCCTCCTCATCCTAGCCGCAGTCCCTGCCGTTTTTGCCGTGAATTTCCAGGTCGGTGATAATTCTGGTTGGAACAGTGGTGTCAATTATACGACGTGGATTAGTGGAAAGACTTTCAGAGTCGGTGATACTCTAGGTAAACAAAATGTTTGTTTTATTACTTGCTTCACAAGAAACCCCTCTTTTTACCCTACATATAATCATTTAGGTTTAAAATTCTTCATACTGATTACTTGCTTCACAAGAAACTCATTTTTACCTTCTAACAAGCTAATGGTTTTTGTTTCTTTTTTTATTGACTAATCAGAGTTCAAATATGGTCCTTCACACTCAGTTTCTGTGGTGGATAAAGCGGGATATGATCGCTGCGACAGTAGCCGAGCAACGCAGAGCTTCTCAGATGGAGACACTAAGATCAATCTTACAAGAGTAGGAACTATACACTTCCTTTGCCCTACTCCTGGTCACTGCCTCGGTGGCATGAAACTTGCCTTTCCCGTACTCGCCGCCCCTTCATCTCCGATCACCCCTTCTCCATCGCCGTCTCCATCGCCAGGAAAGGCGGAAAACGCGAAAAGCGCAGCGTCTAAGGGAATCATGAGCTATGGAAAGATTGGGGTGATTTTGGTGTTGATGTACGGCATGATGAGATAATTACAGAATGGATGTTAGAGAGATAAGAATATCTCGTATGTATTTCCATCATGTGCTTTTGTGTATATCTCTCTAGATACTTTCTACTGTGTTACACATTTATAAAGGAGACTGGAGACAGCTTTTTTCGTTCTATATTTAATTGGTCTTGGTCTTTGGAACTACTCCATCATCACCTCCTCTCGTGTGTAATAAGTTATTTTATTTCTGCAAGCGGTGTTACTATATCTACAAAATTTTCGAGCAACTTTCCTTTATATTTGAGAAAAGATCCGTTGACCCAAAATAAAATTAGCGCGTGAAAGGATGGATTCGGGTGATTAAAAAACCAAGACGCATGAAGAAAGAGACGTTTAGTATAAAATTAACCCGTTGTAAACTGTAATCTATTTATCGCCAACATGTTATATTAAAAAAGATTGAAATCTATTTCCAACAGCTACATACATTCCTACATTTGACTATTGTAAACTACACATCTAGGCGGACCCGGTTTTATTATTATTATTATTATTATATAGACTGGTAAGAAGATAATTCCTGTGGACATATAGACTAGTCCATTGTTTGAGCGGACCAACCCGACCGATCCTAGTACGGTTTATGTTGGGCAGAAATCAGACATGGTCAGGTTTAAGGATTGAGCCAGTCGGCCTGTGAAATCAACACACCGTAACTAGCTTCAGCTTTGTGAAGGAGAACCGATCATCCAACAAAAAATTGTTGTGAATATTGGACATAGAAAAGCAAATCGAATTCATTAAGGTCATTGAAATTGCGTATAATCTCTCTTCTAGAGTTTGTTTATTTGTAAATCTTTAGTAAGCTACTACTTACGATTGCCATTCGAAGTTGGCAGAGAGACGATTGCCATTCGAAGTTGGCAGAGAGTACTGGAAATATAACCAGATGAGATGATTATTAGCCAAAAAAAGGAACTAACCAATAACGTTTTTACAAGCACCACAAGTAAGAAAACCTAAAACTTGAACCTCGCCTCAAAGAAACAACAATTTTAATGGCCAATGATTCATGAACCAACACCAATACAAAGGAAACTGCAGAAGCCAAGACAGGAAGATGGAGATGAAGAGCAAGAGAGAGAGAGAAACCTTGTCTTCTTTTATGCTTGTATGCTTTGTTGTTGATATAGTGATTTTAAGGTGTTAGATCTTTCTACTTACAAAGTAGTCTTTGGTAAGCTGTTTGCTATTGACTGAGAAGACTATATGATGGCAAATCTTCAAGACGTGTTATGTCTTCAATCATAATCTCTCTCTCTAGTTGCCGCCTTGTCGATTTCATTACCGTCTGTTATTTTACACAATTACCATTATTCATTTGGTGAACTTATATAGGCCAAGATAAAGCACAAAGACCAAGTCAAATATATGACAAAATAATACCCATGTTTCTTCGAATCTAAAACTGTTAGTGATCCACTAGAATAGGTCAAGAAAATACTTACGTTAAATTCCATATATGAAGCGCGCATGGAGAGCCATTGCTGATCCATTAGCTTGAAGGCAATGCAATATAGAAGGTCAAACGCAGATTCGTTCACTGCTAACAACACAAGTCGAAGGACACACGCTTAGTAATCGAACTCGTGACAGATGACAAGACATGAACTTAATCATCATTGTCTGAGAATTACCCGTAAGGAACCTCAGAAACGTTTCCCCGACAATACTTCGTGGTTTCACTGTAAAATTGAAGGGTATTTAATGTTAGTATTTAATGTTAGTATATGCAACTAGGATAATGTTACTGAACCTGAGTATCTCAAAATAGGGTACTCGACATAAGGACCAAAGGCAACGCTCAGTTACTAGATCGAAACAAGGAGTGCTTATACTATTTTAGCTAGTTGCCTCAAGATTGCTGCCTAATGCATGTAAGAGCATGTTCAAAAAGGAATATCTATGCAATCATGGAAAATAATTAATGTGGCTACCTGCTTCAAGGTCAAGCATCTGGATGAGCATGAACGTAATATTGATGCCAGCAACAGCAAAGGGGTATTCCCACACAGAACGATCCCCAACCTGCTTCCGCAGAAGGTCCTGGAAGGATTTCTGCAGGAACCAAACAAGTGATGTTAAAAATTGAGTAACAGAACTTAAATGGCATTATTAGATAGAAATATCATATGTGATGGTAAAAAATAAAAGATACAGTGTCACTGGAATTAAGAATTTTAATAGAAAAGACAATTCTGAGAATCATTTGCAACTCTTTGTAAAGGCGTACCGGGAAATTCCTAGCGAAGTACAACAAGTTTTCAAGAGATATGAAACCACCACCCCTGTCAGATACTCTACTGTGAGTCATAGAGGAAAAATCTGAGGATAACGACAATGAGATGGCAAGTGACATTACCTAAAATCTGTAGATGGATCTTTTCCCTGCCAACCCATTTCCTTCCACTGCTCAGATACAATTCCGTGTAGCTCTTCTTCAGGAAAGGCAAGTTTCCAAAGATCCTTCAGAGCTTCCTACACGCGTATGAAGTAGCAACCAATATTTATGTAACGCAGGTACAATTTGACTTATGAAGCTAGCATGCAATAGAAGCTGAAGCGCTGGTAAACTTGAGACGTTCTGATGGCATAAGTTCGTTGTGAGCAGTCCTTACAAGCACAACCCTTAAGGAAAGTGTACCTGATGCTGAGGTATAGAGCTGTCATAGGCTACATCAATGCGGCTCTGCAATCTCTGCAGGCATTCCTCCTGCAAGCATTCGCAATAAGCTATTTGAAAACACTTACCAGAAGTCAACTTATATGAGAGGAGAAACAAGCTATCATTACACAGTAACCAAGAAAACAGGGGGAAAAGGTACCTGCGCAGGTGTTAGATCAAATGAAGGACGTGGGTCGCCATCTCTTCCCTGAGCACAAACACAGGAAAGGCCACGGCCTAACCATGCTGCCGATCCAACCACAACCTCAGCTGCAATAAATAAAATTATATAATTGTCGTGAAAGTGAGCTTGGATGTTTTTAATAAATAACTGATTAGTCATACAAGAGAGCGATTAGTCAAACATCTTTTAGCTGGCTTTTATAGCTTTGAAGATACAAATACGATATTTAATGTCTCTATAATACGTGAGAAGCATACAATTCCATTTAAGCATGAGACTTTATCCAAACACAGAAGGATGAAATTTCCAAAGTACAGTTAATTCCAAACAATAACGGAACACATCCATTAGCTTCCACTTTTTCACAATCAAAACGGAAGCATTGAAACAACTAACAAAGATTTAGCAACATGCTTCGTGGAAACAAACTAGCAATTTAGTGAGAGAGAAATGTAAGGGGACTAATCTGCAGATGACTAATCTCAACAATGGAAATCGAAAAAATCTTTTATCAGAAATCACGCAAACAAGATGGAACATCGATAAAAGAGATCTATCGAAACTAAAAATAGCGCTTACAAAGAAGATCCACACACATAACTCTACGAGTTACGAGTTTATCAAAAGCACTAAACGCAAATGGTAAAACATAGATCTGCGACACCAAAACTCCAAAAAAAAGGCAACCGCCA
Source organism: Kernera saxatilis (assembly GCA_900406395.1). Classification (NCBI taxonomy): domain Eukaryota; kingdom Viridiplantae; phylum Streptophyta; class Magnoliopsida; order Brassicales; family Brassicaceae; genus Kernera; species Kernera saxatilis. Next base: position 16,506 of record OVAY01001120.1, read on the forward strand.
GCGGAGCGAGGGAGAGTGAGAGAAAGGGAAAAGGTGGATAAAGTGAGAGAGAGAGAGAGAAAGAGATAGATGTAATTGTTTGGGAGACGAGAACGCGTTTGTGCCAATAAGAAGAAAACCAAAAAAAGAGCATCGAAATGCACAAACAGGAATCGCGAGTGAGTGATGAAATTACCAGATGAAGAATGGTAAACGCTTCCTCGTTCGAGACCTTGAGAAATTCGCCTGACGGCTACGAACGACCCTCCTCTATCATCCATCTCTCTCTCTCTCTCTCTCTCTCTCTCTCTCTCTCTCTCTCTCTCTCTCTCTCTCTCTCTCTCTCTCTCTCTCTCTCTCTCGCTCTCTTCCTCGTTCTTCTGGTTTGACTCACCCCCAATCAAATGGTTCTTCAATCAATCTGCCACAATCAAATGCAGAATCCAAAAAAAAATTACATCAGAAACAAACAAAAAATACAGTTATCGAATCAAACAGAACTTTCGGAATCTGATCAATACAGACGCAATGCGAACCACAAAAAAACTTAGACAGAGAAAGAAAAGAGAAAATGATACTATAATTACCACCGGAAACGAACAAATCGGCGTCCGATCGACCTTGAACGCTTTCAGAAAGCACAGGTAAAGAACGACGAAAACAGTTAGGGTTTCGAGATCTACCGAGTGTCGCCGGATTTTAGGCGGCGATTGAGCTCCTATATCAGACGGTGTAATCAGGCGGATTTAATAAGATTCCGCCGTTTATTTTTTTTCAATTTACAGTTCATTGTATAAAGCGGCCGGCTTAGGATCTCTCGCGCGTGTGCTTCAATCGCTATCAAACCTTCATAACGGAAATACAAAGACTCGTGCGGTCTTCGCTTCCTCCTTGCGTATTTAAGTCGGACGTTAACGACAATCTTCTAATTGATTTTTATTTATTTTTAATTTCTTTTGTTTTCGATTCTGTTTTCTACTGATGTGGACATCGTTAATATTGTTGTAACATAATTTGAAATGAATCAACAGACAAAAAAAAACGATTTAAACCATAATTTACTTATGAGCTATGGCTATTTCTTTCCATTTTGATTTTACAAACCATTAAAAAAAAAAAAAATTAAACCAAGGATCTTGATTGTGTTAACAATCAGACTAGTTAGGCTAGTAACAACACCATAGTTGTTAAACACAAATTTTTTATATTCGCTAGTCGAAAACTTACAGTTTTATAGAATTATATGGTTAGTAAGAAATTGAGAAATCGTGTAAAAAAAAAAAAGATATCATTATTTTAAGAATTACCAGTCAAAACAAGTATACATTTTTTTTGTGTGCAACCAAATAGACATAATGGAACAATTGCATCTTCAACAAGATAAAATGTGATCTTACAAAATTATATGATTAGCAAAATCTTGGTTCTACACTTCCATTTGCATGTTGTGGCGCTTCAAGTTAGGAAATGCTTTTTAGCAAAAAAAACAAAAAAAAAACGTTAGGAAATGCGGATTCAGATATGCATTTTTCAAAAATACTTATTTAATTAAAAATAAGACAGACAAGAAAAATGTAATCAAATCTAACAAAATTCGCTTTCAATCTAGTTTTTGTTTTAATTTTTCAATAAACAAAAATATCGAGTCTAAACATAATTTGAACCCGAGATTGTAGAAGTAATAATGGTTGTCTTACAAAGATTAATCACAAAAGTGCGATCTGGGGTCTCGTGGGTCGACAATTTCATGAGGCGTGGGCCAATACTGTGGCCGCTATTGGTTTAACTATAGCCGACCCGCGTGTAAATTGCCTTTTCCTTTTGTTCGTGTGATTAGACATTCAATTATTAGATCTTTTACGTTTATTGCAAATAGACTTTTTTAATTAGATTAAATTTAAACTTACGAAAATACAAAACTCGGGAATAGTCAAAGTCGGTGTAATGAGGCATGACTACTTTGTCCGACAAAGGCTCCGTTTTGCAAAAGTTGTTCCTAGATCCCAAAATTATGTTTGGGTCAATGTATTGTGATGCATTATGCATATATACAACGAAAACACGATATTTCAGTTTTTTTATCAATTAAGTTTGTATAGTATAACGCAAACGTGAATCAAACATGTTTAATATATAATTACAAAGTTATTTAAACACAAACAAAAATAATACAAAATAGTTTAAAAGAAGCATAAGAAAAAGTATACTTTTTTTTTTTGCTAAATAGAAAAAAGTATACTTACATAGTTGCATGTGCATATTAGTTACTGTAAGCTTTCGGGTAGTGTGAAATCCAAATTCAAGTATAAATTGTATAGATTTACATCTCGAGAAATAAAAAGATTTAAGGCTTATGGATCGACCATATATTGTCAATCGATAGTCCTAGATCTCACAATTGATGTACCACACAAAATCCATAACTTTTATATTAATTAAAAAAAGTCGAGATCTCTTTTTCAAAGTAAAGCTTCGGGTGTCAAGACTCAGCAAAATAACGATTTGCTAAGGCAATACGTTTCGCTAATTTAAATTGTTTTTAGTAACAAATACTTATATATTATTGATGAAATAATATAAGTTTTATGCAGAGTCGTACACCACGCCACCACAAGCTCGAGTATCTTCAGATTCTGAAACATGATTTAACTCTAGATTTTGTATAAAGTTCAGTTCGTGCTCTTCATGTCCGATTTTTAATTGATTTTCTTAATGCTATTCTTAGTTTTTATTTCCTTAATCTTTACATGATACATTTATTATCCGATGACCTTTGTCTGGTCATGCTCCATTGACCATTGCATCTTCCAACATTTGTTATTATTAACAACTAGTTCCAAAAAGCTTCGTGATACTTTTTTGTTTGTTTGTGACTTTGTTGATTTGTTGTTACGGTTTGTGGATTGCATATCGTGGCCCATAATATTTGGTCGCCTCTGATGGAAGTAATAACTGACAAATTCTAGCTAATTACAATAGTTCCTAGAAAAATCATGTTCTTGTTAGGCCCATATCTGCAGCACATTTATATATATGCTTCTATCTGGGTTAAAACCCGATTTCGATCGGTCAATACTCGCGGTCAATAATCTGGTTCAAATTTACTCATGTTCTTTTTTTTTTAGGTAACCTTATATATGAATATAGAAAGTTACAACGTTTTGACCCAAAAAAAGAAAGTTACAACGCCAAAATATTTTCTTTTGGCCGATGGCTTATCACAAACAAAATCAATATTTTTAAATTAACCATTAATTTCCTCATAGTTATTCTCTCATTTAACTAAATTGTATCCCATTTTCCCTTTTCTTAACTGTTCCTTTTTATTTCTCCTAACTTTGGTTACTATCAAGTATCAACTGTTTTTCAAATTAGAGAACACTCTCAAAACTATTTGAAAATGATAATCTCCGTTTATTCCTTTCACACAATTTTAATTTCTCTCCGATTTATTCTACCATCATGAACAATGCGACTTAGATTTTCATGATGTTAGGCCTAGTGGCTGACTTCACATGAGAGAACAATACCGACAGAACCATCGAGAAAGCAAAGAAACAACTGAAACATATCCAATAAGACGTCTCTCTCCAACATCCAGAAATGATGCCACATCACGCATCTTCGAAAGTGGCATCTTTGCCGTCCAACAAAGCCAAAATAGTGTATGAGATTCCATCGATAACGTTCATTGCCAAGCATTGTGTTTAAGTCGTATCGAGCACAAGTGTTTCTTGGTATAATCTTATCCAAGATGAAGATTCAGCATCGAGTGGCTTCCTATTATGAAAACAATTGCCCTCTGTTTTGTTCTTCTACGTTGAAAGCATTAACGTTCCTTTGGCAATCCCACATGTTCTATTGTTGAATGGGACGACTCAACATCATTTTCACATGATGTATTTTTGAAAAAATGGGAAAAATCCTAGTGGATATATCATACAAAAGATTTTTTTTTTAAAAATCAAAAGAACACACGCTTACGGACAAATCACACACAAGATCAAAAGAATCAAGAAATTATGGTTTAACAAAAAAATCAAGAAATTATGAAGCTGATAAACTCTTGAAGGCACCACAAACTTATGTAACGCAAGGCCCAATCAGAGAAGCCCATTTTAAAATACATTTTTTTTTTAAAGGAAAATAGGCAGAGACAAAGGAGAAGTTAAAAAAAAAAAGTGAGAGAAAACAAACAGTGGAGAAGAGACCATCGTTACATCTCCTATGTCCTGTCCTCCACTCTGTGACCAAAATTATATGTATTAAAATTAAATTAAATAAAAAGGAAAACCCTAGTTTTCTCCGTCTTTCTCTCAAGCTTCAGAAAGTCCGAGACTTTGAGAATCTAAGCTCGAAATTTCTCTTTTTTTCTTCTCGAGGGAATCGAATTATGTACAAGGAACGGAGTGGAGGAGGTGGTGGGTCGTCAAGATCGGAGATCCTCGGCGGAACTATTGATCGGAAACGAATCAACGATGCACTCAACAAGAGATTAGAGAAATCTTCGCCTTCCACATCTAGGGTTTTCGTTTCTAAAGTCAAAGATCCCTTTTCGTTCACATCTACTTCCACTGCTAAATCTCAGCTTCCCGATGGTTTGTTCCCTTTTTTCCCCGTTTTTCACATATGTGGTTTTTTTGGTAGTTAATTGACTTTTTATGATTTCTTTGCAGTGGAATCGGAAACGGACAGTGAAGGGTCGGATGTGAGTGGATCGGAGGGTGATGATACATCATGGATCTCGTGGTTTTGTAATTTGAGAGGGAATGATTTCTTCTGCGAAGTCGATGAAGATTATATACAAGATGATTTCAATCTTTGTGGATTAAGTGGTCAAGTTCCTTACTATGATTATGCACTTGATCTCATATTAGATGTTGAATCTTCAAACAGTAAGTGATCCCTTCCTTTTTGTCTAAAAGTAGCAAGTAAAACTTTTTGTCTGAAATCTTGTATCTTTTGGTGGGTTTAGGTGAGATGTTTACTGAAGAACAGAATGAAATGGTGGAATCAGCTGCTGAAATGCTATACGGTCTTATTCATGTTCGTTACATTTTGACAACGAAAGGAATGGCTGCGATGGTTAGAGTTTCTTAGTGTTTTTCTTTACTCTTTTTGTTTGTTTTAGTTCCTTTTTTAATTTCTTTGTTTGCTTAACGATTTCTCTCGTTAATAATCTCTCTGTAGACTGAGAAGTATAAGAACTGTGATTTCGGGAGATGCCCGAGAGTTTTCTGTTGCGGACAATCTTGTCTTCCTGTTGGACAATCCGACATCCCGAGATCGAGTACTGTGAAAATATACTGCCCAAAATGCGAAGATATATCATACCCGCGATCTAAATTCCAAGGCAGTATCCTTTTCTCCTGTTCAAAAACCATTCTTTTTCTGGCTTTATCATTTCAATATTTCAGTGAAAGCTCAGCTATGCTTTTGCTTCAATTGAGGCAATCTATGTTGATTAGTTGCATAAATGCTGCAGCGCGACATGTTAGTGTTATCATATCTTAGTGTTTTCCTTTAAATGATTTGTGCAGACATTGATGGAGCTTACTTTGGAACCACATTCCCTCACTTGTTCCTGATGACTTACGGGAACTTAAAGCCGCAGAAACCGACTCAAAACTATGTCCCAAGAATTTTTGGCTTTAAGGTACACAAACCATGATACTCTCAATGGTGGTGATACATCTAGTGGCTCGGTTTTTGCAACCGGATGAGCAATTGAAACGAATAGCTGCGGTTTGAATGGAGAATACAATCAATCATTGGGTAGAGGATGAGAGAGCTAAAATGAAGTTGGAATCTTGAAAGAATCTCATGAAGTTCCAAGAAAACTTATACGCGCAACAGCCTGGCTCGTTGAGGGGAAACGACGGACAGTTGGGACTCTGAAATTTTCTTTCCCCAGTTAGTTGGATTTTTGTTTTTACTGTTGTTTGTTTAGAAATTGCTGGGGCTTTATGTTGTTCTCAGCTTATTTTTTGCTTTCTATTCATGTAAAACTCATCAAATTGTTCAATCGATTCGAAGGTTAACCTAATCGGTAGCAGCCTCTGGTTATACATTAACCGTTAATGTAATTCAAGCAAAAATATGGTTGGTAGTTTTGCTGGATATTACATTTCTATAACAAAAATAGATTTTACGAAATTCGGGTTAGTTTAGAATTCGCGATGTCGCATTGGGATTTGTTTTGGTTCTATACTTCAAATGCTTAAAACCTAGTTCTAGTTATTAAAGTTTGAGTTCTAGTAATAGCACTTTAAAAAAGTAATTCAAACTCTAATAAAACCTTGCTTTCACGGATGAATGTAATAACGTCGTACAAAAACCACAAGCATAGTGTTCAGAAGAAACTCGATTGTCAAAACAAAGAAAACAGATATAAAAGACAGCAGATTTAACCCTCAATCTGCTCCCTCAACCTCCTGATTGTGCTTCGGACGGTAACAGCACTCGCGGTGCTGCAATTTACAAACGAATACAATTTCTCAGAAAACTCATCATTGATTAATAAATCACAAAACAACGTTATATATAAAGCAACACTTACTTCATTGTGTAAGCACCACCTGCCTTGACCTTGCCACAATCCTTGCATCCCCAAATTCCAACAGCCTTTCGTTTCACGCCATACTGCAATCATTTATTCAAAAACCATTGTTACAACTCTTATCCGATTCTGATTTGAACAAAATGTGATTCAGAAGAAGGGAAAGTGGATGATGATTTTACCTTGCCACAGAACTCACAGAAGTACTTGCTGTGTTGGCTAACCTCCATCTTCTTGATCTGCTTCCTGATACTCGCACCATAACGAGTACCTGAGAATCATACCCATTGATATGTTAAGAGATCCACAATAATTATTAAACCCAATTGAGACAAAAAGGAGAAGACGAAACAAGTAATCCCATGAATAATCATGGGCATCTGTCCTAAAACTCTTGTATATATCTATCTTAGAATGAGATGTGAAGGCGTCAAAGTAAATGAAATGTTGAAAACTCCACTAAGCAACTTTATTCCAAATGAGCTACAAGAACAAGCAAACTGCAGAAACACTCCTTCCTTTTGAATCAAATATTATTCCAATTTTCTATAGTTTAATCATATCCTAAACGATTTCATGAGAGCTATAAGGACTAAATTGGAGACAGAAGCCTTACCGTACTTCCCAACGATTCCAACCTTCTTCGTTCTCTTCGCCTGTACAACATTCGACACAATCCCGAATCAAAAGAAAAAGAGTGAGCGAGATAGAGTCAGAACAAATAATCGTAACTTAGATCTCCATCAGAATACTCAGACATCCTAGCGATTAACAGAAGAAACTAAGTTCAATAACTTCCTAACAATTAACAGAAGAACAATAAAGCATAAAGAGGAGAGATCTTCACCATTTTGAAGCCGAACAAGACGAGCACCACGCCGAATATGTGAAAACCCTAGAGCGACTCGGTTGCACTCAAGAGCAAAACCCGTATTATATATACGAATTACATTAGGGCATTATTTTAATATGGGCCTCATATAGAAATAAGCCCATAAAATATGGGCTGATACATTAATCCACTTGGATGACAAAACAAACAAAAAAACAAAAAACGATAAAAAAAAAATCAGAAACCACTATTGCTCTCACTTGCAGATTGAATTTCCATAGAAAACTGGAGCTTCGAGATTATTCACCTCTCTTGTACAAAACCATATGTATGTTAAAGTACTAAATCAACCAAAAGGTGAATATGCGGGTCAAAATTATTATGGACTCTAGGATGAACTCAATCTTTTACTTTAAAATTTATATTTTATTTTTAGATTCTTTGCTGAGTACTGTTTTTCAAACTTTATTTATGTGATGTTCCTTTCTTATGTATTTGGTTCTGAAACCAAAACAAAAATCATATAATTTCTTTTATGGACCCTTTTTAATCATATTTATTAATTTTTTACTAACTTTTTATAAAAAATTGAGCTCCTTTAACTATGGGATGCGTGTAAATGATGATTAAGTTTGTTAAAGTCCTATCTTTCAGAGGATATTTTTCACACCCAAACTATATATGACAATATGTAATTAAATCGCGAAAGAAAAATAGATACGGTTATTATTAACAAAAACAAAAAAGAGAGTAAAGAAGAAACAAATTGACCAAAAACAAATAGAGAGAAGCATACCTAAATAAAAAGGAAAAAGAAAGAGAGAGGAAGGGTGTTGACGTGGCAAAATCTCCCTTGCGCTTGTTTTTTCTTTCTTTCAGTAGACCATCTCCGTCGAGTAATTTGAAACCGTTCTCAGCCGTTGGATCCGAATCTGTGTTATACGCCGTATCTTGAGTTCGCATAGCCTTCGTTTCAATCCAGCGGAACCCTAGTTGGTCTCTGGTGAGTCCTTGTTTCTTCCTTTGCCTTTGATTTTATAGAATGATCCATTGATTTCGTTTGGCCTACTCTTTGGATGATTTCTGTGCTAGATTCTGAGGTTTCTTCTGCCTTGAGAGCTACTTTTTCGAGTCTTTTGTTACATTTCCATGACTAGAAAGAAAAAAAAAAAAAAACTGGATTTAGGGTCAGTATTTGAGTTTCGACTCTAATTTTCCACTAGTTATCTACTCTAATGGCTCCGATTCGAACTTCACATGTGTTTATTTATATGTTTGTTCTATCAGGGGTTGATTAGGAAGATAATAATCGTCACTACTGCTGCTTAAAATCCTGGAGATTGTGTAAGACATAGTCATTACAACAAAGCTGTCTTAAAGGAGTATAAGGTCAGTTTGCTGTGTGACTGAAACTGATGATGTTGGATGAGCTGCAAGCAACTGATTGGGGAGTTTAGGATCATGTCATGTATTATAGATGTTGTTCAAGGAATCAGATCCTTCTCTAGTTTGCTTTCACATACAGATTTCTGAACCTCTTATATTATGGTCTTGTTTTTGAAAGTTTCTCATCAAGGACTCATAGGTGGACAATTGGCTACTTTTTCCTCTGCTGAATCATATTTTTAGAATTCAATTACATAACTTTCTTGCTTCATTTCATAGTCAGTTTATGTCACTAATACTAGGAATGCTTTTTTTTTAGTGGCGCATGAAATGCTCTTTTTGACTGACACTGTTTAATCATTGGCTATGTGCAGGATTCAAAGATGGATCAATCTTTCTTTATTTTGATTTTCCATTAGCTTGCTCCATTTTTGTTGAAGCTATATTGCAAACATATAAGACTTGAAGTATCTCAAATGGATGATGGTGGGCATCGTGAGAATGGTCGGCATAAAGCATCTCAGGGCCAGGTACCTTGAAAATGTTTCCAATCCCTAAACTAAATTCAGTTTAACACTGTTTATCATGCTGCTTAATACCTCAGCTTTGAGATAGATTTTTATTTTTTTGGGGATGAATTATTGTTCATGCTATGAAACAGTGGATGATGCAGCATCAGCCATCGATGAAACAAGTGATGTCAATAATAGCAGAGCGCGATGCAGCGATTCAGGAGAGAAATCTGGCAATATCAGAGAAGAAAGCAGCAGTAGCTGAAAGAGACATGGCGTTTCTCCAGCGAGACACGGCCATCGCTGAGCGCAACAATGCGATAATGGAGAGAGACAGTGCTCTTACAGCTCTCCAGTACCGTGAGAACTCCATGGCTACTGCTACTGCCGTTGCCAATTTGTCGGCATGTCCACCAGGATGTCAAATATCACGTGGTGTAAAGCACATGCACCATCCGCACATGCATCATCAACATTACATGCCTCAGTTGAGTGAGAATGCATATGAGACCAGAGAAATGGAGCCAAATGATGGTCTCCCGACATCACCACCTACCGGATCCGCCTTGGAATCTGCCAAACCAAAACGCGGTAAAAGAGTGAAAGAGCCAAAGGCGACAACAAAAACCGCTGCTAATAAGAGAGGGCCGAAAAATCAGAGGAAGGTTAAGAAAGAGAGCGAGGACGACTTAACCAAGATAATGTTTGTAAAGACGACCCATGACTACGGGGAAGAAGAAACTAGTAAGCATGTCTTAATAGGATCGAAATCGGATTGGAAAAATCAAGAAATGGTGGGGCTTAACCAAGTTGTTTATGACGAGACAACAATGCCACCACCGGTATGTTCATGTACAGGAATTCTGAGACAGTGCTACAAATGGGGAAATGGAGGTTGGCAATCATCGTGTTGCACAACCACACTATCAATGTATCCTTTGCCTGCACTGCCCAACAAAAGGCATGCTCGAGTTGGTGGACGGAAAATGAGCGGAAGCGCGTTCAACAAGCTTCTAAGCCGGCTTGCTGCAGAAGGACATCATGATCTCTCAAACCCGGTCGACCTGAAGGACCATTGGGCAAAGCACGGTACAAACCGCTACATCACGATCAAATGATATGTGCATTTAGGTGTGAGTTGTTCTTATGACACTATCTGATTTTAAGTCATATGTACTAAATTCAAATAAACTCAAGACGGAAAGAATTGTATGTGGAGCCAGTGTTATGTTGTATTATATAATTGAAAAAATACCTTAGCAGCACATTCCCTTGGATTTCTTTAATCTAGAGATTATGCTAAAATGCCCAAATGTTCATCTCTCTACTATGTCTTCTCGGTTTAACGACTGACATTATTATCTTCTTAGAGTCTATGTTATGTTGTGTTATATGCTAGATAAGTATATGCGCGATGACTATTGGTAGTTAAACCGTTTAAAGTTCTGTTATATGATTCATAAAAGAAACTGGAGATTTTGGAAGGTTTTGCTATATAATAAAATAGAGAAACTCCCTTTTTAACAAATTAGTTTGTCGAAGCACTTGAAAACGAGGACTTTTAAGAGAACAGAAGAAAGGAACCCCCAAAAGATGGTTCCATTTTGTTTTTTTTTTTCCTAAGTAAATTTCTCTAATATCTTAGACCGGTTAGGTGCAGGAGGTTTGAAATCTTCAATCCTCAGACCTGAGCTCCGGCGAATCTCAACCAAGGCTTCTTCTCCTGCTTCTGTCTTTATCATCTCCAAAGCACTCCCAATAACATCGCCTCCTAATCCAAACTCTATCAGACTTCCTGCTTCTTCTCCTCCTTCACGGATTAACCGACCAATCTCTGTCAATGTCACTACTTTCTCTGTCACACTTTTACCAAAGATTCTCCCAAGAAACTCTGCTGCTTTTGGAGCATCATTTACAGCATCCTCCAGGGTTGTCAAAACAGATTCAAACCTGTAAAAAAACCAACAGATTTTAAGAACAACACATTTGATCAAAGTGTGACTTGGAGATATCTTGGTTATTTTTGTTTAATTACCCTTTCACTAGTTGGACTTCGGTTAAGGCGTTGTCAGCAGATTTCACGAGGTTAACAAGGAGCTTTGCTAAGAGATCTCTTTCTTTGTCTTTTCTCTCGAAAGAATCAGTTACCCAGAGAGAAATCATTGTTGGGTGAAAAGCTGGCGAATTTATGTCTTTCATGCATAAACCAATCTCCTTCTCATCACGGGCACTGCACAAGAACACAGTAATTGAAACTCACCAAACTGCTTTTGCTTTTCTATAAATAATAGAACCTAAAACATAATACTACAATCAGTAAAAAGGGGAGAGACTTCAAACAGTCAAATGTGGTAGAAAACTATATAAAACGAACATATCAGTCAAATTTTCATCATTAGTTAGAGATACTATTTAAATCAAGGAACAATGATCATCTTTTGTTTTTCCACCGTTTTGTTTGGATAAAATAAAGGAACCAATTCTTCAAGAATTATGCAATTGTAAAACAAACGCTCTAACACTAAATGAATTAACCATAATTTGATGCAATTGTACCTACGACAGCGTGAATATCCAATGACTATGAGAAAAACAAAACAAATGACCAGCCGGAAAGGAGAGATATTAGTACCTGTAATATTCCCTAATGGCAGACAAGGACATATCGCGTAACCGTTCCTCAGGCAAAGCATTTTCTCGAGGGCTGTTTACCGTTGCCGATGGCCCTTGTAGTACTTGCCTAGCAGATGAAACTTCTGATGGCGGATCAGAGGCACGAGCCAGACTTGCAAAGTCCCTATGAACATAAGTTGTTCCCCGCTCTTGAGGACTTGACCGTCCGTGAGTAGCAGGACTTGCAGGTCTTTGTGAGCCAAAACCATTCAAACCACCAGCCGGCCGCCTAGAATCTCCACCACCGGCCTGAGTAGCATCAGACTGCAAAGTGTTTGATACTACTGCAGGCCTTCTAATAGACATTCCCTGACCAAGACCACCTTGGGGAACCAAGGTTATAGGCTCCTCGCCCACTGACCTTTGAGGCATTGGAACCATCCTAGGCTCATAAGGTGGCCTTTCATCGAATCGAATGTCCTGATTACCAAAGCCACGACCTTGAGGTGGTCCATGATAACCACCCATTTGGGCACTTGGAGGTGACAGCATTCCTCCTCCTCCCCTAGGACTAAACTCCATATGCCCTCTTCTCGTTGACGAATTCATCGAGGGTCCACGTGAAAGCCTGTTAGCTTGAGTTTGGCGTTCTTGTGCAGCATCTCTGTGCACTTCCTCAATTTTCTTTGGCCCTTCGACCTTCATTCTCTCCTGCCATTTGTTCTTTCTCAGATCGATGGCATTAATTAACATGAACCTCACCCTAGAAGACAATTCTTGTTTGCTTGATAGCACTTTCATTTTATCAAAATATGCATCCATATGGATCTTAGCTCTGTTATGATCGATCATAACTCCTATCGTACTCATTAGTTTACACAGAGCTTCGATGTTCTCTTCATGTGGATCCTGATCATACCCGAGCAACTTATGGATGCATGCATGCATGATTTTCTCAGTCAGCATTTTTTTCTTGTATAACTCACCAATAAGTCTAATATTACCGAGCATTCTCCTCCGAACCTTGAGTCTCTTCTCTTCCCTTTCCTCCTCAGTTTGTTCTACTTGTCCTTCTTCAGCAACTCTACTGGCTTCCTCCTCTTCTTTCTCCCCTCTCTCAAATTCTTCCTGACATTTATTGAGAAGCAATCTTCTGAAGGTAATTTTTTCACCATTCTCATTAAAATCAGGTAACGCGCCAGACAGATGCACACAGAAATCTGCATACATCTCACAGAAGGTAGGCTCCATCAAGGCTTTGTCAAAAATCTGTGAGATGACACCTTTAAGTGTAACAGCGTTGTCAATGTTGACACTTTTAACTTGCTCAAACAGTTTCTCAAAGTTTTGCGGGGTCAACTTGTTCAAGATGCCCTTTAATTGCCTTTGTTTTGCTTGTTCTTCATCTGCAACGGTACCCACTTGGTATTTTCTCTCGGCTTTGTGCATCACCTGCATAGGAGTATGCGGAGAAGGAAAAAGTCCTTTTTGTTGGAAATTTGAACCACGTTGCCACCTTTCTAAGTCGGGGCTATTTCTGCCCATTCCTCCCATAGGACCCACAGGTTGCATCGGTCTAGACATAATCGGTCCCTGCATACGAGGGTTTCTTAGAACTCCTGAGTTTCCTCCTTGACCAGGTCGGAAACCTACGTTACCTCCATATCCTGCGGGAAGAGAACCCTGATTCTTCGTCCATCTATCATCAACAACCATATTGCTGGGACGACGATCTAATCGAGCACCACTCCCTTGGCGATCCATAACCTTTCCAGGGGTAGGATACGAATCATGTTCGTGATGAGACGCACCCATATTAGCAAAAACCAAGACATTACCAATATCAGGTGAAATGTCAAAGCCCTCAGGGAGAGCAGTAAAAAGGTCTGCAAACTTAAGAAGGAAATCCCGGGAGTATTTCTTTTCCGTATTGCTGCAGCTGTCTCTGACCTCATCTGAGGAACCTCTCTCTGCGTGCACACGATAATCTGCAGTTTCCAGCTTTGGTGTAGAAACATCGGCTGCATCTTCCCAGTCTTCCGGTTCATTTTTCACTGGTTCAGCATCCACGGTGGCTTCAGCGACAGCCTGAGGCATGGCAGGTGCCTGCTTGTGGTTTGAAACATCATGAATGACATTTGAGCTCTCTGAAGGCATTGTTATCACTTTCTTTTCTTCAGGCCCTTTGTAAGCCATATAGAGATCAGAAGTTGTCCCCGCAGCATCTGCTTTTTGAAGAATTTCTTTTATCTTCTTCTTTCCTTTGGTAGAAGGATTTCTTCTTGTGTTCGATTCAAATGCAAATTTATCCTTGGAAAGAGTAGCTGGGGCAGATGCCAAACTATCACCAGGATTTTCTACACCATGATGCCTCGACAGTGTTTCAGAATGTCCAAGAGGAACAGTAGAAGACTGAGTATGAGTAGAATGTGGAAGCTCGGAGCTTGTGTCATCTGTCACTTCAGCTAATTTTTCAGAGTCAGGACAGATGTCTGTGGCACCATCCACCTCATTTTGTGTCTTCCCAAGCACACCTGATATTGTTTCCTGTTTCTCATCAGAAATTACAGACCTTTCAACGTGCTCGTCAGAAACAGTCAACTCATCACATTTTAGGTCTTTATCTTGCGGTGAAGAACCAGAAATCTCTGATGAGGCATGGTTTGACCCTTCCGTAGTGTTGTCAATATTTGTATCTTTTGAGTCAGAAGTTGGAGCATCAGGCGTAGGAGACACCTCCATCAGTCGCTTCTTAAACCCATTGGTAGCTGGAAGTGATGAATTTTCCTTAGAAGCAATGGTTTCTGTTTCGGAAGCACAACAGCTGGAAGGAGGACCAAGATCACAAACCAGAGAGTCTGGCATTGTCTGTCCATGATCCTGGGTGAAGCAGCACCAAAATACAAAATAATATTACCAGGTAATAAAAAAAAAATTAATGAAGAATACCTAAAAACAAAACACAGTGCCATACCTCAGTCACATTATGCGGTGGTTCCACCTTACGTGTCCGTTTCTGATCTTCAACTGAGTTCGACTCATTCACCATTTCCCCTCTTCTGATTTCAGTTGTTGCAACTGGAGCAGTCTCCACAGATGACTTTGCTGGCGGAGCAGACGAATTTGATACCCCAGAGACAAAGCCAGGTTTCAGCTGCTGTGAAGAGCTCAATGAACCTGCCTCCACGTCCTTTTGTGACACAGCAATGTTAACTTCTCCATGTGTCCTGGCTTTAGGTGATCCAAGCTTCTCAGAAGCAGCAGCTGACTTCACTGTTACCTTCGCAGTTGCGGGTAGAGCAGATGACATCACATTTTGGGCATCGTGTGCTTTCACAGAGGAAGAATCAGAAGAAACATGAGCAGGAGCTGCGGGTCTGATAAGCTGTGGAGCGGTATGAGCAGATTGGTTGATAAATTGTACTCTCTGAGACCCATCAATAACTGGGTAATGATATCTTGGTGCCTGAGTGGATGACATTGGACCACTGTTTAAGGATACAGAAACCGGAGGATATATCATGGGACTGGAGTTATATGAGGTTTGCACCAAATTAACTGGTCGTGGAGCAAATGATGAAACTGGCTGTGATCTGGGAGGTGTGTTAGAATGCGGTTTTGAAGCCACTGGCTCGCCATCTGGATGCGGGCCACCACGTCGATCAAGCCTCAGCTCTTCATGTGTGTCAGGATGTGTAATCTTGACAGGTGTGGTCTTACGTGCCCCACTAAATTTCCCTCCTTGCTGCTGCGGATATTGCGGGCTCAAACCCACACCCACGTGGCCTAACTGAGGATGAATCTGAGCACCCATCGGAGGTGCAAAGCCATGTCCCTGGGCCTGATGCATCATGCCCTGATGATGCATCGGATGTGATGGGAGACCTTGAAAAAACACCTGCTGCTGGATTTGAGGTGTATTTCCCATAGATAATGCCATAGGCATTGGCATCTGAAACGAGGTTGCAGTCACATTGGGCGGCTGCATATGCATAGTCGGGCCACCAAAATGTACAGGGTGAGGAACCTGAGCATGCTGATAAGGTGTCTGCACGGAAGGCATGCGGATATTTGTAATTGGAGACTTCTGCGTTTGACTTGGAGGGGATATGTGTGGGATTTGGACATCTGCTTTTTCACTTGGTAGATTGTGCCCCTCTTTCCTCATCAGTTGATTATCTGAAGCCTTATTTGGTAAATCTTTTTTGGGTACAGCAGCTGGCAAATTTGGAGCCGTTCTTAAAGAAGCTTGCTGCATCTGCAAACAATGTGTGATTGTGTCATAAACGATAGACAAAGTTCAGCACAAAGTGAAATAAAAATCATCAAATTAATTATCAGTATATATTCCTTCTCGAAATAAAGATCAGGGCATCAGGCCAGCAAACCCATCCCAATAGAAGAAAAATCACCGAGAATTTGGAGTCAGAAACAAAGTTGAAGACACAGACTATTCATTATCATATAACCAAGAATCATTCATGAGGGCAACAACCCCATTGCAGAGGCAAAATACTAAGTGTGGACCTGGGCACGTTTCTGCTCATCCATATTCGGAGGTGCTGAGCTAGTTCGAGCAGGAATCTAGAAAACCAATAGGGCAGATGATTTAGGTATTGATGGACAAATCAAACAAACAAAAGGAAGGAACAGCAGCATACCTTCATTATGTCAGGACCAAGTGACCCAAATTGGAAAGGAAATGCTTTAGACGGGTCTCCAGAGGCTGCCACAGAAAACATTATAAAAATTATGCATTTATGGATGTTCAGTAGAATCTAGACATGCTCAAAACAGAAAAATAGAAGATGCAAACAAACCTACCTTTAGGTGTGTTCGCCGTCTCGTTGCTCTTGGAACTCATGGCGGGAGACTGAGAAGTTGGAACCTTTGGAATAGCTCCGGTGGTTCTGGTGAATGATTCAGTTGGATTGGCAGTTCCAACAATAACCGGTTCACCGGAAGCTCCTGTAACTAACATTGTCAGAAAATTTAATTAAACAGAACGATCACAAACTGAATTTAAATATTGTATGCCCAGAGATAAACAGTGTCAGTAAAAGGGCAGTGGTGGAAAAAACCTCCGTTAACTAAAGATCATACCTTGAGAGCGAGACTGTACACTGGGACCATTGTGATTGTTAGGATGCAAACCATCCTTAGAAACTGAATGATTCACGGGCGGCAGATTCACCCTAGACTGCCCTCCTTGGGCATTGCTTGGCTTCTTAAAACTGCCATAAATAAAAAAAATTTGAAAATTATTCATGTCCAAACAATGGCTAGGAGAATCCTCGAACCTCTCTTCTTAATCAGAAAATCGAAAACTGATGGAATTGATTGAATACCTGCGATAAGAGGATAAGGAAGAATCAACAGAAGTGGAAGGGGCGGGCGCAGTTCCAGCGCCGGCTCCCTTACCGTATCCGGCGGTGGAAGATCGCTGTTGTTGCTGCTGCTGCTGATGGTAGCCGGTGGATCGCCCAGTTCTCCTATATTGAGTCTCGCTTCTGTCGGGCCTTGATTGATTGTAGGACATCTATAACAAACCCTAATCTTCACCCTTTTTCAAGCTAATTCTACAGCTATCTAATGGAGTGAAACGACGCAAGGAAGATAAAATTAGGGTTTTATTGGACGGACATGATTATAGGACGAAGAAAAGACGGGGAGAGAACGAGATGATGAAGAGGAGAGGAAAAAAAAAAGAGCAAAATTAAAACAAAAAGAGAGATGGTATAGTGGAAGAGTCTGGGTAGTACCCAGATAGTAAATACCGCGAAATCTCAGGGGTAAAATCGACAGTTTCGTAAACTTACTCGTAGCTAAAACTTTGTTTCGGTCAATGCAAAGAACATATCAAAATAGAGGTTTCAGGAGATCGCGAAGAAATTGATCTGTTCGTTACGAATTCTCAAAAAAAAAAACAAATAATAAATTCAATTAAATTAATAATAAAAATAAATAATACAAAACAGAAATTTCCACCATAACCTACATTGATTTAGAAAATATCGTTTTAAGTGGAAGATATTTGTTTCAATATCTCGTTTGTATAAATAAAATGTGCGTTGACAAAAAAAAATAATGCTGAATTTTCAACATTAAATTTGAAATGAATAAATGCAAATTTAAAATAATATTAATGATTAAATTTGAAAACGTCATGTGATAAATTATTATTTATCAAATAATGACACGTGTGAAAAGATGATCTAATTTTCTACATTTGGCTGCAGTTTCGTTATCTAGCTTAGCAAAATTGTTTTTAAAAGACCATACCCGGTGTTTATAGAAAAAAATATGAAACAGTGAAATAATAAATCTTCTCCAATCTATAGGCATGATAAAAATTAGGCATTTTGAGATAGTATTAAATTTTAAATTCAATATTCTAGTAGATGTTTAAATACAATGAAAAAAGACATGCATATATATGATATGGGGTATAAATATATAGATATACATATATATATATATATATGTGATTTATGCTTAAAGTTTAACTAATGATTTATACACTTTTGTCAAAAATAATGTGTTTTTTAACTCACATTTTTCACTTTTAAGTTGATATGTCAAATCATACATTTTGAACTGAATATATACGCATTATTTGTCTGTGACTTACTAGATTCGTTGTGTACATAAGCTTGCTGTTAGTAGA
The DNA here is from genome assembly GCA_900406395.1 of Kernera saxatilis. Taxonomy (NCBI): domain Eukaryota; kingdom Viridiplantae; phylum Streptophyta; class Magnoliopsida; order Brassicales; family Brassicaceae; genus Kernera; species Kernera saxatilis. The sequence continues at coordinate 35,054 of OVAY01001120.1, forward strand.
AAGTTATGTGATCTCTTTCTATGACCAATTAGGTGGTTTTATTTATTGTGTACATAAGAATTTGCTGTTTTAGGAGTATTTACTGATTTACTTACTTATTTTTTCATCTATTAAAAATGAAAATAGAACAGCACATTTTTAGATCTCGTACGGAGAACTCTTTGATCTCTTGTACGATTTAGGGGGGTTATTGGGAGATGGATTTGTGTAGAGTTTGTGGATTTTAAAA